>JAPPVO010000014.1:54066957-54148271 GCA_030407325.1 Camellia japonica
GTACTGTGCGTACCATCAACAAGCTGGTCACACCACCGATAATTGCTTTTGTCTTCGCCACGAAGTGCAGGACTTGATCGACGACGAGGTCATCCTCCCACCTAGCTCAGCGAAATCTGTCACCGCTAAGTTCATGGACTTCGAGGATAATACAAGTATGTGATCAGGGGTTGGTCCACCTGCGGGCGGCGCCCGGCTTATTTCAGATGCGGCGTTTGGCACGCACTATTTTGAGCATTTGCGAATGTTAATTTTGTACTTTCTAACTTGGGTGTTGAGTCAGTTCTGTGGTTTTGTTTCGAGTCTGTCTCGTTGTTTTGAGTTAGTCTTTTTGATTAAGGTCTGTCTTGTTGTATCAAGTCAGTCCTGTTGTATAGGAGTCGAGTGATTCTGGGGGCGTTACCTCAGACATCACTTGCTTGTTTTGGTTTTTGTCCTTTTCACTCTTTTGAGTCTGTTTCTGCCGTGGAGCCAGTTACACCAGAAGATCTGAATGAAATAGCAGTGGTTTTCATGTTTTTGTGTTTGTTTCTGCCTTGAATCAGTTACACCAGAAGATTTGAATGAAACGGCAGTACATTTCACCTGCTCTTCTGTGCCTCGAAATCATTGCATTGACCTAAGTTTTTCAAAACTTTTCGAATAATGTGTTGAAAACGAAGATGAAGGAATTCCGCAGGTTTTGCAAAATTTGATCAATTGAGAGAAAGAGAGGCGTGCTGAGCCCTTAATGAGTGAAATCATGTTTGTTAAATGTGAGTACTGAGAAGGATCCTGGCCTGATCCAGATTGGTTCTACACTGTCTTCAGCGCGAGCGATTAGTCACTTTCTTAAAAGATTTCAAAAATGTTTTGCGCCGTCTTGCGAGAACCTGTGTGGAATCGCTCCTGAGATTGAGCAGCTTAGGATCGCTCTCGGCTTCAAGACTCGCCTGCTTGCTTTCAAACCTTGAACTTGCATTCAAAATGTTCAACGGTCAACCACAATGTGAGGCTTGTATGGCCAGATCAGATGCACCCCTCGAAACTAGGGGCAAAAGATGTCAGATAATGCACTCGAAGAGTCAAAGACGAAGATCCGCAAGAATGCCAAATCCCAGAAGGGAGGAAAGAAGAAAGTACTGCTGGAGAACAACCGAGTTCCTATCCACAACACTGGGGGCAATTAAGCCCCCCATTGGATGGACTCCTACATCATCAGCGAATAACAGCCACTCTCCTAGATTCAGATGGCTTCGAGATCTCAAAACCATTTGACATGGACAAAGCTACACTTTTACCCTTGAGAGGCTCGCTGGGCTAAAAACCCGGAAGGGCGACCCAGGCAAAAGTTAGAGCAAATGAAAAGAAAAGAAAAAGAACAAAAATAGAAAAAACGCAGAAAATGAAAAAAAGAAAAGAACAAAAAAAAGAAATGAAGAAGAGAGAAATGAAAAGAAAAGAAAAGAAGAAAAACATAGATCGCAAGGTTGAAAACCCGGAAGGGCGGCCTTGGCAAAAGTTAGAGCGTAAAAAGGAGAGGTTAAATACCCGAGTGTACCTTAACCGGAACTACGTAAGGCTTGATTCCCATGTTTGGGATACGTAGGCAACTTCATTATGAAGTCCAGCCACAAACACCTCCAAATCGATTGTGTCCATGTAATGGTTCCAATCATCTTTGTCATTTTTGTATCCGAGAGTTCGGTTGTGATCATCGCTATGAGAATTGGTTACGGTGTGCTGCGGTGCATTTCAATAAGGGGAAACTTTTCGTTGCCATACAGTGCACTGAGGTGCCATTCAAACAAGGGGCAATTTTCCATTGCCACACAGTGTCGTTCAGATAAGAGGCCATTTTCCATTGTTATGAATCCGAGGTTATGCATCTCAAGAGTAGGTTCCATGCTCGTTGAGCGGTGCACGTTTGCAAAAATAGTTTTTGAGAATTTTTAATGAAGTTTGACTAATTTTCTCGAAAATTATTTTATTTTTCCAAAACTGGACCATTTTCTTGGACCCAAAAAAGGAAAATTTTCAGTGCTCATAACCTAACTTGCGTGATTTCGAATCAGCAAAGTTTGAACAAGCATGTTAATCAAACTCTTATTTTGATCAAAATTGTTTTATTAGAAAGCCAAAACAAAAAAAATGGTCAAAATGATGAACTAGGGGCACAGTTTGAGTCAGGTGTTCTGTCTTTTCCCCCCATTGTCAACATATTCGTCAAAAGGGCACGACTGAAGCTAACAACAAAGGGCTGAAAGCTCTCTCATCCTCCAAGCAGTGAGGTATCAAGCTAAGTGCGAAGCATGCATTGGAATGGATCAAGGTACTTCACTCCCTTATCTGTGGCACCGACTAGACGTCACCGGAAGAAATAGCCGTGAGCTAGTAATGTTAGGCATAAACCCACAATTTCCTATTCATCCATCGACCGCCCAGGGGAGGGATTAAAAATTAGAGAGATTGAAGAATAGAGAGATGTGCGCTGAGAGAAAAAGTGAGAAAATGGCTTTTTTAGAAAAACAGAGCCTGAGGGCCGAGTGACGTGAGAATCACAAATGAGAAAGGGTGGGAACCAATACCCAAAGAAACTGGCTCCTCACGAACTAAGACGTCTCTTGCCTTTGTAACACGTCTGAGTGTCGTTTTGGTTTTGTTGTTTGTCTCGATTCTTGTTTTGAGTCGTTTCGAGTGTTACTCGATGTGTTTAGGTTGTTTACCTTTTGTTTGTTGAGTTGTTTTGACTGTGGTCAGCTGCAGGCTCAATACTCGGTTGAGAACCTTTTTCTCATAACCAATTTCAAAAAAAAAAAATGAATCGTTTTGTGCTCAGAGTGCTGTGCCATTCTCCATATTTGTGCAAAACAGAATTCATTCTTTCATAAAACCGCAGGGTTCAACCCAGGTCATCACAGAATTGTAGAACAAGGACCTATCTGAAGCTATAGGTTCCAGACTGCGATGTAAAAGAAAAAGGAAGAATTCCGAACATCTGAGCTTGTTTCGACTTCTGCAAATTCCGCCTTTGCATCCTGTGGATTCAAACTGAATAGAATGCTGTGTTATGGGCTGCGTATTCAGAATCAGCAGTGTCCTGCATAAGCTGTGTGCCGAATGAATAGAATGCTGTGTTATGGGCTGTGAGTTTAGAATGAGCAGTGTTTGGAATGGGCCGTGTGTTCAGAATCAGCAGTGTCCTGCATGAGCCGTATGTTCAAAATAAACAGAGTACTGTGCTACGAGCTGTGTGTTCAGAATGAGCAGTCTATGTGTTGAAAATGTTGGGAACTTGTGATTGGTTCCACTTCCAGTGCCTTCCGGTGTTGATTTTGCGAAGTCGCACCTGTGTTATTTCGATTTGCCTATCGAGTTGTTGCTCATTTGCTTATGGAGTTGTTGCTCCGTCTATTGAGTTGTTGCTCATTCATTTATTGGGTTGTCACTCATTTGTTTATCAAGATTGTCGCAATTTTGTTTATCGAGTTGTTGCTCATTTGATTACCAAGTTGTCGCAATTTTGTTTATCGAGCTGTTGCTCTTTGCTTATCGAGTTGTAAACTTATTAAGGTCCTATTGTGCTTATTGAGTTAATTTGTTTTGTTGGTTACGTTGGTTCTCTACCTGACCTGGTAACACATGCATGTTCAATTTCCATTCGATCCCATTGTTATGTAATGCGATGCGATGCGATGCGATGTATAAATGCAACACTTTTTCAGCAAAAAGTTTGTTTCATTCCATCATCTTTCCAAAAGTACATAGTTTTGAGAAAGTAAAACCTGCCTGAGGCAGTGCAATGTGCTCAAACTACCAGTCAAAAGAAAAGTAAAGCAAAAAAGAAGAGAAAAACAGCAAATGTCTGAACAAAGCAAAGGAAAAAAGAAAAGCAGTAGGTGTCTGGATCAATATCAGTGGTCTCAAGTACGAGAGTCGGTCCTGGTCCTCTTCCTGGACGAGGGTCCAGGATCACCACCGCCATCTCCAAAATCAGAGTCTGAGCTATCTCCGGCATCTCCCTGCGACGACGCTGCCTCCTCATCTGACTCATCATCATCCGGAGTGGGCTCTCGTGAACTGCTCTCGGCACAGGTGCGCCTATGTCTGCCCCGACTATGGATGGTCATCCTCCGCCTGACTCCCCCTTCTCCTCGAGCAGGAACAGATGGCCTAGCTAGAGCACCTCCCGCGGTCGGAACCTGGAATGAGGCCTGAAAAGGACAGATGGCAAATGCATCAGTTACAGAACGCAGAATAGTATCCAGTACAGAATGCAGTGTGTAAGTACAGTGTATGAATGCTGTGAACGGTACATCAGTATAGAATGCCGTGTTTGAGTACAGTGTATGAATGCTGTGAATGATACCTTAGTACAGAATGCAATGTGTGAGTACAGTGTATGAATGTCGTGAGCAACGCTATGAGCAGCATGTGGGTCGCAGTGTATCAGCGCTGTGAGTGCTATGTGTCAAGTGCCATGTTGATAGTGCGATGCATCAGATTGTGTATGAAACAGATTAGGCGGATTTTGAAACTACAGTTGAAAGAACTTACCAGGATATTGTAGATGGTCAGCAAGTCGATGCACCACTACAACATCCCTATCGCTGAGGCTGTCAACTCTAGGGACTGGCGAGTGTACTCGATGGAAGCCTGCAAAAGTGTTGAAGTCATTAGTATTCTGCGGGATATCAAATTGAAATGACTGTACAAAATGCAAAGTTTAGTAGTGCATACCGGGGTCGGGCCATAGACTCCGACGAGCTCAGAATCAGCCGAAGGAGGAGTGAAAGGAATCTGATAGGTCTCCCCACCCTACCATCGGCATGTGATTATTGTAGGCAGTGCTGGCCACTCAGCTCCCTGTCCCCTCCGAGACCCACTCCTGCCTCGGGCCGGAGGTGCCCTCGGTGCCCTCAATGCCCCCGCTCCTGCTGCTGGCGCCGCTGGCCTCTCTCGCTTAGCCCGACGAGCACCACTCAAAGGCCGCATGATGTAAGCCTGAATGTACTCAGCGTAGTCACCCTCCTCCCTGAAAGGCTCAGCATCCCAGCCGATCGTGTAGTCCATCATCTCCTCCAAGGTATACCTCTCAGTGTGCCTCGTATAGGTAGGAGGAGGTGTTGGAACCAGCTGCTCAGGCACGCCCAAGGTCTGCCACAGGAAGCGCTCCCCAAAGTACCAAGTGCAGCAAACTGGACCCTTCAACAAGACCCTGAACCAGGCAGTCTCCCGAGCACCGGCATACCACTCCCAAACTGCGTCAGGCAACGGGTCTAAGGCTGCCAGATGATCTGCAAGTAAAACACAGTTTGTTGTCTACTGATGTTGGAAGAACAATGTAAAGCGAAGCTTAAATTGACTGTAATGTCTGACATACCTCAGCTGCGGTGATGGTGTCAAAATAGTGGCGGAAGAACATGAAGGACTCCCATGGCCTCCGCTCGCATCTCACGTCAAAACGGTGAGAGAATGGAACGCCAAGAGGGACCTCCTCGTCTGGCACTGGGGCAAGCCTCGGGAAGTAGGCATACACCCACAACTGGAAAGCATAGCAGAGCAAACACCAGTACGATTATCAGATAAAGTAGAATGCAGAATAAAGCAGATTATGTGTGTACCGTGTCTGCAATGTACAACTAGTATGAAGCAAGCTGCATGTGTGCAATGTATAGAGTACAGATAATGTAAAGCAGAAATGTAAAACAGAAAAAGAAGGTGTACCTCCCAAGCTCGCCAGTAGCCTCCGAGCAACTGTCCGCTGCATACATTCATAGTACATAGCATTGTATATAGTATCCATTAAATATTATATACATTGCATTGTAGCTTGCATGCATTCATTGCATCACCTCCATCCACGGCTTGCGCCTTTCCTTGTTGAGCTTGGTTTGGTATGTGCCCATATTTTTTCACGTCGAAGCACAGTTATGATATTATGTGTACGCGCCTATTCCACTACTAGTATTGTGGTTTGAGGGTGATGGCACCGTTTCTGTGTTAGACACGGTTTGTATGTGTCCATGCCTTTCCTAGGCAAGACACGGTTTTGGTCGCAGGCCTTATCCACTGCATCCATTGCATTTTAGCTTGTAAATATTGCATTGTGCATAGCTTGCATTGTCATGCATCTTTCCTTATATGCATTGTAGTGCATTCTTCCTTATTTTGCATATGTCATGCATTCATTGTAAATAGTGCATTGTCATGCATTCATTGTATATAGCTTACATGCATTCACTGCATCGCATCCATCTATGGCTTACGCCTTTCCATGTTGAGCTTGGTCTGGTATGTGCCCATACTTTTCACGTTGAAGCACAGTTATGATATTATGTGTACGCACCTAGGGTTGTGGGTGACGGCACCATTTCTGTGTTAAACACGGTTTGTATATGTCCATGCTTTTCCTAGGCAAGATATGTTTTGGTCGCACGCCATATCCACTGTATATACTGCATTGTGGTGTAGTTTGATTGCATCCAGCATTTAGGATCATGAGCTTTTCCTGAGCAGAGCATGCCTCACTTATGTCATCCCACCCAATTACTTGTTCTTGTGTTCCGTCTACATCACTCATAGTTCTGCATGTGTACGCGCCTATTCCACTGCTGGTATTGTGGTTTAGGGTTGCGGCACCTTTTCTATGGTAGACAAACTTTGCATCTCCATCATCTTTATGACATTTGTGTGGTTTTTGAACCGCTCATGATTTGATCATGATTCAATTGCATTGCATATCATTTGCATTGTTTATATGTAGATTTGTAAATGTTGCATATCATTTTGCATCCATTCTGCATTGTTATGCGTTGTCACGCATAGGTTGCATTGTCATGCACTCCTACACTTGCGTTGTCACGCAGCTTTCGATTGCATTGTTATGCATGTTGCTAACAATATTGTACCTGTTAAGTTTCTCTTTTACAGGCACGATATGTATGTACGGTTCATTTGAAGCTGGTGCAACCAGACGAACCGCACAGGTATTGTATTCTCCGAGTGACACGTATCGAGAATTGAATAATTCTCTTGCACCCTCTCTGCATTGTAGTGTGGTTTGGTTTGTGCTAGCTTAAAACTGTTGCATTATTGTGCTTCGTTACAGCTTTCTTTGCATGATCATAAGTTATGTTCGGCTTCTTGCATTGTCAGTTGCATTTTGCCCCTGCCTTCGGGCGCATATCTTTATTGTCTTGCATGCTTTGTCTAAGTCTTCGGCCTTGTCAAAAATGGGTCATCTCTGGGCTTTGACATTCACTCCCGTCATTGTTATGACTTTCGAGTTCTGTCAAAGAGGGGCAACTGTAGACACCCCATTTTTGACCGCCCTCAAGACATGGACGTCACCGCTTGAACACTCGGTGATCATCTATGTTTGTGTTCGTCTTGAGTTCCTGGAAGTCTCGCCACGCGCCTTGCCTCAGGATCTCTCGACTCGACTGTTTTGTGTTTGGTTTTGCACCAAACACTTGTATTTTGCTTTTGAGGGGCAGAGAATGGCTTGTTGGCCATCCTCACACCTCACCGGCCATGGCTTGAGGCCACCAGCCATGTTTTGTTGCCATCGGCCATTGGTTATAGCTGGCCGGCACTCTTTGTGGCTGACTGACCATTGTTTTGGTCAATTTGGCATTTTTGGCTGGCCGACCACTGTGCATCTGCTTTTGTAGATATTTTTATGCCAGCTGTGCTAGCTGGCATACACTTTGCCCCCCCCATACACGTGTATGGAGGGATTTCACTCTTGCTTAGCTTGTTTTGTAAGCTTTGGAAGAGTGATCCTCTATAAAGGGAGGGCCTCTCCTCCCTCCTCTAGGGTTACAAAAAAAGCTGAGGGGAGCTCTGGTTCTAGGGTTAGCATAGTGTATCTATTCTATTTCTATTTCTCCCTCTCTTTTGCTCTAAGTGTGTGTTTGTCCTTAGTTTTGCACTAGGACACCTACGATCACACCTTACCTTGGTTACTAAGGCATTAGGGGGTTCTCCTTGAAGTTCTTGAGCTAGTTTGGAGCTAAGAAAGCTGCTGGAGTGATCCTTGTGAAGAAGGTCTTCAAGGGTAAGATTCTTGCCCTTTTTACCCTATTTTTGCATAGTCTTTTTGCCTACCTTGCTAGCTGTTTTAAGCTTAGTGTATAACATATAAAAGTCTTTTTTTTACTTGCTTAAAATAGTTGTTTAAGGGTGTTTTGTTGTTTGGGGTTGTTTGACCCCTCTTAGGCCTTGTTTGGCCCCCATTTTGTGCTATTTTGGTGAGCTCCGGGACCACCTTGTTTAGGCCTCCTCACCACTGAAATCTTGAAGGATTTCAGTGGTGAGGATGGTGTCTTAAGGTCCTAAGAAGGAGAGGGCCCCCTCTCCTTGTTGTCTTCAAACTTGTCATTTGAAGCCTCATGTGTGAGCATCTTTTTTAAGTTCATGTTGGCCATGTCTTAAGTGTTATTTGTGCTTATGTTGTCATGATATAGCACTGTTTTTACTTGGTTTAGACACACCATGCTTGCTTTGCATACTTGTCTTGTAATGCCATGAAATTGCCTTAACATGCTTTGTGCTTTGAGCCTTGTTTTTAGCATGATTTTGGCTAAGCTTTGTGAAGCTTTTGTGTATGTTTTAGTGTGCTTTAGCTCTGTTTTTAGTTGCTTTGGCCATGCTTGACATGCTTTGTATAGCCACCTTGCATTTTGGCTTGCTAGCCTCGGGTGTGTGAGTATTTAGCATGCATTGTTTGGCTTGTTTCAGTGGTTTGGCACCACTTATAGCATCATTTCAGTCCCTATAGCATGCTTGCATACTTGCATTTATGGCTCCTTTGATGCTTCAAAAGGTTTGTGTTTTATGCTCCATGTTTGTACCATTGTGCATGCCTCTAAGATTAGGTCATTTAGATGCCATCTAAGTGGTTTTTGGGGCTCACTTTGACATGATTTGGGACTATTTTGGTCTGCTTTGGGCATGTGCTTCATGTGTCACACGACCATAGTTTAAGTCCTTGGGCTTGGTTGCATGCTTTGCTTACATTGGTAGGTTGATTTGGCATCATCTTCTACATGTTTTCAAAGCTTATCATGTATGCTATTTGTCCATGTTAAGTATGCTTACAAGTTGCCTCTTTATGCTCAAGTATTGGACTTTGTGTGCATGAGCGTTTGTGTGTACATTGGCCTTGCATGTTGTCACATACTTGGCCCATAAACATCTTGTTACAGGCTTAAATGATAGTGCATTTGGCATGCATTCTTCTCTTTGTTTTGGTTGCCTAACATGTTACATGTCTTGCATGTTTGCATGTTCACATTACATCTTGCATGCTTGTTAGCTTGCACACTTGTTACATGTTTGCATGCTTGTTGGCATTCTCATGTTGCATACTTAGCTCACATGCCTTGGTTACATTGCATTGGCATGCATGCCTTGCCTCTTGATCAAGTGATAGAGGTTGGGCCTTATGTGTTTATTTGGTTTGGATTTCATTTGAAATCAAAATGCACAACTTGGTTCCTTGGGCCATCACGCATTGAAATGCGCAATTGGTGGTCCGAGAATCAAGGGACATCCTCCTTTGAGTCATAAACATGATAAGGAGAGTGGTTGGTGCAAACATTGTTTGAAATGCATTGCCATACCATGTTTGCCCTCTGCTGCTGTCAAAACAGGTTTCTGCAGGCACAGATGGCCGACCGACCACACTTAGTGCTGGTCAGCCATGAATTAGTGGCCGAGAGCTCAATAGATGGTCGATGATCACTTTCCTTTGGCCGGTGGTGTTTCCCCTTGGCCGGTGGTGTTCCATAGTGTTCAGAGAGTGTTCCTTGGGACTTGTGCAATTTCCAGAGGAGCAGAGTAGGGTAAACAGAGGCAGCTTCTGCATGGCATTGGATTTCCGGGCGAAGCCAATCCGGGCACGCGTGCATCCCTCTTCTCGAGGCCTTTTAATGCTTTCCATAGCTTAGTTAATTTGTTTAATTAGTTAAGTGATTATGTAAATATTTAATTAGCTTGTTAGTTGATTAAATTGTATTATTCTTTTGGCCCCTCCAAGTGAGGGCGAATTTGTAATAAGTGTGGGTGCGTGTGTGCATGTCTTCCAACCCCCCACTTCTTTCTCCCTTTTACTTACCCGCTTTTGATGGTTAGTATTAGGGCATATTTAATTTAGCATCCTTATGCTACGCATGCGTGCATCCATTCATTTGTATTGCATGCACCGGGCTCGGCGCATCATGCTAACCGCATAGTATTTCAAATCTAACTTGAATACGTGTTATTTGTTGCATTCCACATGCCATCCTAGGATTAGCCGAGCCTATTTTAGTTGCATTTTGTGTGCGATGCATTAGCCACTTGACATGAACTAGGATCATGCATTTGATTACTAACTAGTTTCTGTTTTGGCTTGGAGTACTAGGTAAGCTGTTTATACTTTAGCATCTCGCATGAATGTGAATGTTAACATGACAACATGCTTACCATAAGGCTATATGCTTATGTGATATAACTGCCTGAATGCCTGTGGGTGAAGGTTGGATTGTTTGAGTTGGAACAACTCATTGAAATCCGTGTTTTAGCCTACTCGCGAGTAGCGAATTCCAAACTATTTTCCAAACGAACGGATATGTAATGCTTTGTTCCAAATTAGGCGATCTAGTCTGTACTTTTGTGTTGTGCGCATCACATAGTAAGATTAGCTAATTAATCGGAATAAGAACACATAACGTTTTCAAAACAAGATATCATGGTTAGTAGAGGCCGATCTTTGATTGGGCGAGCGGGGGTGCTCATAGCTGACCTTCCCCAATCGTACCCAAGTTCCCGAGCCGAGGCAACTTTGGTGATAACGGACACGTGGCCTTAGGCAAACGAGTCAAGGTTTCCTAAATTCCCCAAAATAAAATATTTAGGTGGTGACTCTGTATCTGGCAAAGCAGTCCATGTTTGGCACTTCTTTACAAAAATCTATTTTCCAAAACGATTTGCCGGATTTGGACTCTTTGGTTCAGATTAAGAACTGTGACAAATCGAGTCCGAACTGTGGCACGTGAGGCCCCACGTGGGCGCGTCCACAGATATGAAGAGGTAGGAGCTCAACCTCGGGGTCCACGTCCATCTCCGGGAGAGCCCCGCCCTATGGTATGTCGTCCCCCATCTCAGAAAGAGTGCAAAAATGGCCGAGAATGTGAAAAATAGGCGGGAATGCCAAAAGTCAACCCAAAAGTCAACCCCGAGAGGGTGAAAAATGGGAGGAAAGGTCGGGGTCTAGAAAAGGCACGAAGATCAAGGTTTGACTCGGGGAAAAAACCCTAAATGGTGGAAACCAAGAAAAATGCACTGAAACCAAGATTTGTTCGGTTCAAAATGTGCGAAACGGTGAGGGTTTCGCGAATCGAATGACAAAAAAGTGTCGAAAACACGAGAAAAACAAGGATCGAAGGTTGGAAAATCACCTAGAGAGAGAGGGGAGGGTTGTTTGAGCTTGGAGCAAATGAGAATATAGGGTTTGAAGCCCTATATTTAAAGACCCGTGGCTAAATGTCAAAACTGCCCCGACACTGCCATTTTTGGCCGGTCGGCCAAATTGTTAGCCGATCGGCTAAATAGTTGACTGATGAACTCTTTTGGTGGCCGATGGATGGCCGGTGGCCTCCCCTTGGGGTCGGTGAACCTCCCACACCCTTGGTTGGGTCATTTATGTGGTTTGGAACCTTCATTACTCAAGGCAGTGCAAGGCAATGGACTTTTGAAGTTTAATCGGCTTCCGTGTTGACCTCAAACCATGTCTTCTGTATGCAATGCTCGGTACGCGCAAGGTGTATCCTTTTCGTATCCCTTGGTATCTTGCGAGATTCAATAACTGCTTTAAAAGCGTTGCATTGCATGTGTTGTCTTGTTTATGATACACATACATGGGTTGCATCGTCATGCACGTCTACACGCATTGTAGCGCACACAACTTGCATTGTTATGCACTATTCACTTGCCTCGTTATGCACATACTACATGCGTTATAGCGCACACCCATCTTGCATTGTTATGCACTGTTCATTTGCATTGTCATGCATTTCAAAAAGAAGCGTGCGTTGTCGCGCATTTGAGTCCATTTGCATTATCATGCATTTCAAAAAGAAGCGTGCGATGTCGCGCATTTGAGTTCATTTGCATTGTCATGCATTTCAAGAAACCTGCATTGTCACGCATTTGAGTTCATTTGCATTGTCATGCATTTCAAAGAAACCTGCGTTGTCACGCATTTGAGTTCATTTGCATTGTCATGCATTTCAATAAATCATGCATTGTCATGCATTCCAATAGTTTGCATTGTCATGCATTTCAATAAATCATGCATTGTCATGCATTTCAATAATCATGCATTGTCATGCATTTCGGTTCATGCATTGTCATGCGTGTCTCATTCGCATTGTCATGCATTTCAATAAATCATGCATTGTCGTGCATTCCAATAGTTTGCATTGTCATACATTTCAATAAATCATACATTGTCATGCATTTTGGTTCATGCATTGTCATGCGTGTCTCATTTGCATTGTCATGCATTCCAATAGTTCATGCATTGTCATGCATGTCTCATTTACATTGTTATGCATTTCAATAATTTGCATTGTCATGCATTTCAACAACGTGCATTGTCATGCATCTCTTGTTTGCATTGTCATGCATTTCAAACAACTCGCATTGTCATCCATCTTCCATTTGCATTATCATGCATGTCAATCCCCCGCATTGTTACACACATTGCATGCGTTTCCGCGTGTGCTTTACTTACATGTGTTTATGCACCCTTTCTCCCCACCCCGCATTGTTACACACATTACATGCGTTTCCGCGTGTGCTTTACTTACATGTGTTTATGCACCTTTCTGCCTTTCCACATTGTTATACACATTGCATGCGTTTCCGCGTGTGCTTTACTTACATGTGTTTATGCACCCTTTCTCCCCTCCCCGCATTGTTACACACATTGCATGCGTTTCCGCGTGTGTTTTACTTACATGTGTTTATGCACCCTTTCTCCCCTCCCCGCATTGTTACACGCATTGCATGCGTTTCCCCATGTGCTTTACTTACATGTGTTTATGCACCCTTTCTCCCCTCTCCGCATTGTTACACACATTGTATGCGTTTCCGCGTGTGCTTTACTTACATTTGTTTATGCACCCTTTCTCCCCTCCCCGCATTGTTACACACATTGCATACGTTTTCGCATATGCTTTACTTACATGTGTTTATGCACCCTTTTTGCATTGTTACACACATTGCATACATTTTCGCGTATGCTTTACTTACATATGTTTATGCACCCTTTTTGCATTGTTACACACATTGCATGTGTTCGCGCATGCTTTACTTACATGTGTTTATGCACCCTTTTTGCATTGTTACACACATTGCATGCCTTCGCGCATGCTTTACTTACATGTGTTTATACACTACTCGGTTTGCATTGTTATGCACCACTCGGCTTGCGTTGTTGCGCATGCCCTTCTTGCATTATTGTGCTTGTTTCAAATCGCATTGTTATGTGTCACACTTAGGTTGTATTGTCTTGCACCCCCTCACTCGCGTTGTCACGCACTTTTTACTTGCATTGCTATGCATGTTTCTAAAAGTGTTGTACCTGTTAAGTTTCTTTCTTTTGCAGGCACGATATTGTATGTGCGGTTCATTTGAAGCTGGCACGACCAGACGAACCAGACAGGTATTGTATTCTCCGCGTCAAACGTAGCGAGAATTACATAATTCTCTTACATCCTTTCTGCATTGTAATGTAGTTTGGTTTTTGGCTTGCTTAAAACTATTGCATGTTATGCTTCGTTACAGCTTTCTTTGCATGATCATAAGTTATGCTCGGCTTTGTGCATTGTTCTTACATCTTGCCCCTGCCTTTGGGCACATATCTTGCTATCCTGCATGCTTGTCTAAGTCTTCGGCCTTGTCAAAAATGGGTCGTCTCTGGACTTTGACATTCACTCCTGTCATTGTTATGACTTTCGAGTTCTGTCAAAGAGGGGCAACTGTATACACCCCATTTTTGACCGTCCTCAAGACTTGGACGTCATCGTTTGAACACTCGATGATCATCCATGCTCATGTTCGTTTTGAGTTCTTCGAGGTCTCGGCTACGTGCCTTGCCTCAAGATCTCTCAACTTATCTATTTTGTGCTTGGTCATGGACCAAACACTTGTGTTTTTGCTTCTAAGGGAAGAGGGTGGCTTGTTGGCCATCCCTACACCCCACCGGCCATGGCATGAGGTCATCGACCCCTTTTTCTTTCCATCAGCCAAGAGTGTTAGCCGATCGACACTATATTTGGTCGACCGGCACTTGTGTTGGTCGATCGGCCATTTTTGCTGGCCAAACCCTATTCATTTGCTTTATGCAGATATTTTATGCCAGCTGGCACCCATTATTCACCCCCTCCATACACGTGTATGGAGGGATTTGCTTCCATTCCTTAGCTTCTCTTAGAAGCTTTAGAATTGGAATTCTATAAGAAGGGAGCTCCTCCTCCCTTCTTAGAGGTTCTGGAATTTAGGGTTAGGAGTTTTATATCTATCTATCTCTATATCTCCCTCTCTTTTGATTTGTGTGTGTAATAGTGTTCTAAAAGGGTGTTTTGTTCATATTTTTGCACTAAAGCACCTAGTGGTACACTATCCCTTAGTTGCTGAGGTGCTAAGGAGTTATTTTCAGAGTTTTTGAGTTGGTTTTGGTCAAAAGAAGGTGCTGGAGTTGGTGTTCTTGAAGTGTTCTTCAAGGGTGAGAAACTACTCCTTTATTCCCCATTTGTGCTCAAGCTTTTAGCCTATCTTGCATGTCATTTTGAGCTTAACTTATAATTGATAAAAGTTTTTTTTTTGCATGCTTTTGATCT
This sequence comes from Camellia japonica, assembly GCA_030407325.1. NCBI lineage: Eukaryota > Viridiplantae > Streptophyta > Magnoliopsida > Ericales > Theaceae > Camellia > Camellia japonica. The sequence goes on from JAPPVO010000014.1 coordinate 54,081,831, forward strand.
TTGTTTAAGATCACTTTTGTGTTGGGGGTTGTTTACTCCCTCTTAGGCCTTGTTTGGCCTCATTTTGTGCCTTTTTTTTGTGAGCTCCGGGACCACCTTGTATTGGCCTTCTCACCACTGAAATCCAGAGGGATTTCAGTGGTGGGGATGGTATTTTGAGGTCCTAAGAAGGAGAGGGCCATCCCCTCTCCTTGTTGTCTTCAATACTTGTCATATTTGCCTCATATGTGAGCACCTTTGTTAAGTTCATGTTGACCATGTCTTAGCTGGTATTTGTGGTTGTCTTGCCATGATATAGCACTGTTTTAACTTGGTTTAGACATACGATGCATGCTTTCTATACTTGCCTTGCAATCCTCTTACTTGCCTTAACATACATCATGTTTTTTACTATCATTCTAGCATGATTTTGGCTTAGCTTAAAGAAGATTTTGCTCATGTTTTACCATGCTTAAGATCTAATTTGAGTTGTATTCGTCATCCTTGACTTGCCTTGTATAGCTTTGTTTCAATCTAGCTTGTAAGCTTTATGTATTGAATCCCCTAGCATGCATTACTTGGCTTATTTCAGTGATTTGGCATCACTTACTATGTCATTTCAGTCCATATGGCATGCTCATATATTTGCATTTGTCACTCCTTTAATGCTTTAAAGAGTTGTTGTTTTATGCTCCATGTTTGGACCATTGTGTATGCTACCATGCTTAGGCTATTTAGACGCCATCTAAGTGGGTTTTCGGTCTTGTTCAGACCTGCCTTAGGACTGTTTTAGGTCCCCTTGGCCCTTTGGGGCTTGCTTCATGTAGCCTTGGTTTGAGTCCCGTGGCTAGTTTCAAGTTTTGGGCTTGGTCGCATGCTTTGCTTGCTTTGTTTAGTTGGTTTGGCACCCTTTCTAACATGATTTCGGAGCTTACAATGTATGTCATTTGTCCATGTTTATCCTCTTTTAAGTGTGCTTAAGAGTTACCCTTCTATGCTTAAGTGTTAGGCCAATTGGCATACATGTTTGTATGTGTTTTTGTACTCATTTCCATAGCATTTTGGCCGCTGATTTGGACCTATTAGAGAGCTGTCCATATTGGTTTAAGTCCACCATTCGCATGTTGTTGCATGCTTGCCTTGCATGTTGTTACATACTTGGCCTATTGCATGTTGTTGCATGCTTAAGTTGTATTGCATTTGGCATGCCCTTTTGTTAAGTTGCTTAACATGTTGTATGCTTGAATGTTGTTACATGTCTTGCACATTCACATACTTAAGTCGCATCTTTGGATGCTTGTTGGCTTGCATTTTGTCTTGTGCTTGATATGTTGTTACATATTCTCGCATGTTCGAATGCATGTTAAGTAACATTGCATTGCTTGTTTGCATGCTCATGTTGCATGTTTGTTCGCATGTTCATGTTGCATTAGCTTGCTTGCATGCCTAGGTTGCATAGCATTAAGCATGCATCCCTTGCCACTTGATAAACCATGATAGAGGTTAGGGATCCTTTATTCGTTTTGTGTGCATTTCATTGAAATGCACACTCGGCTCCTTGGGCCATCATGCATTGAAATGCGTGATTGATGGTCCGAGGGTCGAGAACCATACTCCTTTAAGTGTCAAACATGATAAGGAGGGTGGTGGTGCAAACATTCCCTTGAAAATGCATCGCCATGCTCTGTTTGTCCTCTGCTGCAGCAAAATAGGATTATGTAGGAAGATATGGCCGGTCGGCCATCTTCAGAGCCGACCGGCTATGAATTGTTGGCCGATAGCTCTACAAGTGGTCGATGACCAGTTCCCCTTGGCCGGTGGCCTTTAATTTTGGCCGGTGATACCCCACAGTGCTCAAGAGGTGGTTCAGAGGCATCCTTGAGACTTGTGCAGTCCTCAGAGGTGCAGAGCAGTGTAAACAGAGGCAACATGACATGGCGATGGATTTTCGAGCGAAGCCGAGTGTGCATGCATTTGTCCCTCTTCCCGAGGCCTCCTTACTGCTTTTGTAGCTTAATTATTTTGTTTAATTAGTTAAGCGTTGTGTAATTAATTAATTAGCATGTCAGTTAGTTAATTATTCGATTTGTATTATTCTTTCGGTCCCTCCGTCAAGAGGGCGCAATTGTGTAATAAGCGTGCGTGTGTGTGATGCATGTCTTCCAACCCCACGTCTTTCTCCCTTTTACTTACGTGCTTATGATGGTTAGTTTTAGGGCACGTTTCAATTAGCATCCTTATGCTATGCATGTTTGCGTCATTCATTTGTATTGCACGCACTGGGCTCGGCGCATCATACTAACTGCATTGTATTTCAATTCTAATTTGAATACATGCATCGAATTGTCGCATCTCACATGCCATTTTAGATTAGCCGAGCCTATTCTAGTTGCATTTTTGCTTGCGATGCATTAGCCATTTCAACATGGACTTGGATCATACATTTGATTACTAACATGTTCTTTGTTTTGGCTCGGAGTACACTGTGAGTGTTTATGCTTTAGCATCTTGCATGTATGTGAGTGTTAACATGACAGAATGCTTACCATGAGACTAATTGCTTATGTGATATAACTGCCTGAATGCCTGTGGGTGAAGGTTGGATTGCTTGAATTGGAACAATTTATTGAAATCCGTATTTTAGCCTAGTTACGAGTAGCAAACTCCAAACTGTTTTGCAAACAAACGGATATGCGATGCTTTGTTCCAAATTAGGCGATCTAGTCTATACTTGTGTGTTATGCGCATCACGTAGTAATTCTAGCTAATAACCGGAATAAAAATGAATGTGTTTCCAAAAACTCGATATCATGCTTAGTACAGGCCGATCTTCGGATCGGGCGAGCGGGGGTGCTCATAGATGACCTTCCCCAATCGTACCCAAGTTCCCGAGCCGAGGCAACTTTGGTGATGACGGACACGTGGCCTTAGGCAACGAGTCAAGGTTTCCTCAATTCCCCCCAAAATAAATATTTAGGTGGCGACTTTGTATCTGGCAAAGCAGTCCATGTTTGGCACTTCTTTCTAAAAAAAATCAGTTTTCCAAAACGATTTGCCGGATTTGGACTCTTTGGTGATTTATCAATCTCACATCGCACATTGTGAGATCAGATTAAGAACCATGACAATTTGAGTCCGAACTGTAGCATGAGGCCCTCGGGGTGCGTCTACAAATGTGTGTGCTCACTTTGCATGAGGCTCGATCCTTGGCTCACGATGGAGAGTTGGACATCCAAGGTTTGATTCATCGGTTTTCCGCAATCGAAGACAGAGGTGACCTTCTTTGGCGAGGTTATCGGCAACATGCCCTCTGCTTATGCTTACTCGTACACTTCCTTCTTGCTCCTAGTTGCGGCGTAGCCAGCATTAGGTTGATTGAGGTGGCTCAATTCCTGAAAAAGAGCAAGAGCTGCATTGGTCTGGCACTGGCCGAGACCCTAATGGGTTTAGATGCTTTTCATCGGTGAGAGACTGCTCAATTTGTAAGGAGTCCACTGCTTCTTTAGGTATTGTTTCTGACCCTTTCTTATTTATGATTCCTCGCATTACTCAGAACTCACTCTCTAGTTTCATTTGAAAACCCCTTTTCCTTATTTTTTTTCCTCATCGTACACCTCTCTATTCTTTAATCTCTCTTATTTTCATCCCTTCCTTGGTATGGTTGATGGATAAGCTGAAAGTGGTAAACCCTTGCTCCGAGTACTCAACCTGAGCCTACTTCTTTTGCTAACGGCTAGTGGACTTCCCTTCAGAGGGATGGTGGTGCGACTGGATGTGTAGCAGATCTGTAGCCAACATAGCTTGGCGTTGCCCCTGACTTAACTTGACGGCAATGAGCTATAGCATGTCCCGACAGCCAGGTATACAGTTGATTGGCCTTACACACTGCACGTTCTATTTTCCATTCAGGTTTAGATGCCAGTTTGGAATTGGATCAGACTTGCCCAGAAGAGAGGGTAGAATACCCGGCTTCATTTTCAAAGCTTGAGAGTGTCTCATGTAAAGGGGATGGAGATTTCGGGCTTGAGGCTGAGTTGAAGTGGTTGGTTTTAGGCTGATGGGAGTGGTGACAGTGTTTACTTTTGAGCATTTCGCAGCTGTGCTAACATTGGAAGTAGCATTGGAACTGCAAACAACATTCTTCCTCATAGGCTCATTACCCTCTACAATGATCCCTTGTTTGATGGCATCCTCGATTTGAACCTCGATGTTGTGGAGGTCTTTAAAGTTGAATATCATTTTCTGCAATATCCCAGCTTGTCGAGCCATATCTTGCTGGAGCAAGTCTACTGATTACTGAAAACGGATCAGTAAATCCTCTAGATTTGTCGAAGGCTAAGCCATGATAGGAGGAGATGGTTGTGCCTGGGATGAACAGAACAAAGGTGATCTAATTGGTGACTACTAGAACCGATGAACATTGTCTAGCCTTCCTTCGTCTTGCCACTAGTGACGGTGAAGCAAACACTGGCTGCCCCTAAACATAAATCTCTGACCTGATAAAGTCTATCGACACGAGTCCAGAGTACTTGGGGGATATTAGAGCCTTCTGAAGCTATGGTTCCAGGGCTACCTTGAAAAAGAGAAAACAAACAGCACCTCAGTCCCAATTTCACTAGAACAGATATGATCACAGTTGAAGGACTATACTCCCCACTGAATTCTGTCCCACGAACTGATATCAACTGTAAACACCCCTATGATGGGGTAGGGTTACCCTGTCCTAGCTTTGGCATGATCTAGGGTTTCACTACTTCAAGCAAGTAGTCTCACAAAATCCTACATATGGGTGAGCATCCTGTCCTATGTGGGACAGTCACTATGGCTTTGCCATATGCACTAGGCCAATTGGTTAAAAAGGTACCTCGACAAGATTACCTAATATGCCTCTCACACCGAACACCGAGAAATGAAATGAGGATCAAGCGGTATAGCAGTAATCCAGATCCAAGGGTTGTGTTTCTAACACGGTAGAGCCCACAACCGGCTAGCCTTTTGGCAAGCTTTTTAGGCAAGCCGTCTAATAATAGCAGATGGAAAACACAGTGACTGAGAGTAACAATGCAGATGCAAAAGGCAAAGAACATATATCTATAAATAAAATTTCACATCATGAAGTCCGAGTCAAGTTCTCTACTTTCCCTAAAAGAGTCGCCAGAAACTGTGGCTGATTTTTCGTGCTTCTCGGAGGGGTTTAGTCTCTTCAGATACGATAGCCCTACAGTTCGGACTCTCGTGGTTTTGAATTAAATTTCATAAGTGCAATGTGAAATAGATAAACACAAAAGAGTCCAAATCTGGCAAATCTATAGAAAATCAATTTTTAATAAAAACATGGACCGCTTTGCCAGATTTCAGAGTCGTTACCTAAATATTTTTAAGAAATTTAGGAAACCCGTGACTCGTGCCAAAGGCCACTTGTCTGTCATCACCAAAGTGTCTTGGTTCAAGAACTTAGGTATGAGAGGGGAAGGTCATGAATTGAGCACCCCACTGTAGACACCTCGTTTTTTACCGCCCTTAAGACTTGGGCGCTTATTCCAAACACTCGATGATGAAAGTTACACTGTGCAATCTTTTGAATTCTCAATGAATAAATTTGGATTCAAGCTCTAATCCAAACCTTACACCTCATTTTGGCCAAACTATTTTAGACCTTAAAACCCTCTTTTTCAAAATATTTTTTTAAAATGTTTCTACGATGTTCCGAGGCTCGCATTTCGGGTAAAATATTACGCTTTTCGGTAAACCGATTAAGGACAAAGTGGAAATAAATGAAAGGGAGATGAACTCTTTGAAAAATATTTAAAACATCTTATTTATAGGTTTGGAGTTGAAGGAAATAGAAGGGGAGGGAAGAAAACTAGTTTGGGAGAAGGTCGGGCATCAATCCCGTAAGATAGAAATGAGCATCCTTCACTAAATTAGGAATATCTCTTTGTACACTTATAATTTTGATGTGAGGCCACCTCCATTGGAAATTATACTTCCAAGGTTTCAATTTAGACTCAAGAATCACCTAAAACCGAATCCAGATGAGAGAGTTATGCCCATTTGAAGTTGGGCCTAAAGTGCAGCTTTTTAGACCCGGCCAGGCCTCAATGAAAACTTTTCCTAGGTTGCTTTTTAGGCTCGGCCATATGTTTCTAGGCCTGACCGTGGGTTTTGGGGCTCGGCCGGGCCTCAATGGTGCCAGATAGACAGCTGGCGGAAATTGAACAAATATCTTTGTTTCAAGATATTTTTGACCATTTTGGCTCAAATTCTATAAATAGGTGTAAACACCCCATTTTTGACCGCCCTTAAGACTTGGGCATTACTGATGGTTTACTTGGTAGTAAAAGGTGTGCAGGGCAAAGGTTCAATTTCTTCTGCAAGGAGAGAGACAAATCTCAACTTCACACCCCATTTTGGACCAAAGCTATTTTGACTGGTTTTTAGACCTTAAAACCCTCTCTTTCAAAACTTTTTTAAAATAAAGTTTCTACGATGTTTCGAGGCTCGCATTTTGTCAAACGTTGTGCTTTTCGGTAAACCGAGCAAGGACAAAGTGGAAATGAATGAAAGAGTGATGAAATCTTTGAAAAATCTTTCAAAACACCTTGCTTAGGGGTTTGAAGTTGAAGAAAAGGGGAAATGAGAGAAGAAACCAAGTTGGAGAAGAAGATAGGCAAGAATCGCTAGGAGAGAGACAAGCAGTCCTCGCTAAATCAATCTTATTTGTCTATACACTTGGAGTTAAGCTATGAGGCCACCACCGTTGGAAAGAAGACTTCCGGGGCTTCATTTTTCGTCCAAGAATCTCTTAAATCCGAGTCTGGAGGGTGGAGATATGATTGGTTGAAGTTGGGTATCATCCCGGTTGGACCGAAACTGAGCAGCCTTCACCAAAACAAGCATAACTTTTAGCACACATGGAATTTTGAGGTAAGGCTGACAAATTTGGAAAGAAGACTTCCGGGGCTACAGTTTAGGCTCAAGAATGACCTGAAACGGCATCCAGATGAAGGAATTAGGCTTTCTTCAAGTCAGGGACTAACATTGATTTTTGCCACCGGCCTCCATGGAGGTCCACCGGCCACAATTTGACCTCTGCAGCTATATGTCAGGCAAAAGTGAACCTTACCGGCCAAAAATGATGGCGGGTTGGCACCAAAAATGGCCGGCCGGCCAAAAGTGCCCAAAACTCAGATTTTTGACAGATATTTATCATCCAGCTGTTATACACTGCATCAAATATTTTCAATTGAGATATTTCGACCAAAAGCTCCTATTTTGCTATATATAGAGCCTTATATCTCATATTTGAGGGGTTAGAACATTAAAGCAAGTTTTGGGGAGCTTCTTACTCTAAAAAAAACCCCTCTCTCTCTAGAAATTCCAGAGCCAAATCTCAGCTCTCTCTCTCTCTCTTCCTATATTGTGTGTATAGAAGCATATAAGTGCCCAAAAGTGAGTGTTCTTCCCATTTCTTAAGCCTCCACCCTTGATCAAACTTGCCTATCTTGAAGAGGTGATCCTTGGAGGTGTATTTGGAGCTCCTAAGGCTGATTTTGGTCCAAGAAGGACCTGTTTTGGTGCAGAGCTTCAAGGGTAAGCTCTTACTTTTCTCAAGCTTGATTTTGTGCACTTGTATAGCTACCTTTGCATGCTTCTTTTGGCCTGGTTTTCAACTGTCAAAATCTCTGTTTTTATGTGTTAAAAGTAGTGGATTGAAGTCCTTGTGAGTTAAGGGGTGTCTTCCCTTTGTTTGCTCCTTGTTTTGTGAGATTGTGATCCACCTTTGAGCTCTTTTAAGCAAACCTCTTTTGGGCCTAAAAAAAACCTTTTTTCAGAGGTTTTTTAGTGGTCAAAAACTAGTTTTGAGGTCTCAAATAGGAGGGGTTAGCCCCTCCTCCTTGTAGCTAGTTGTTATGCCTTGTTAGGCTTGTAAAGTAGCATCTTTTTGTGGCTTGTTTTAGCTTAAGCCAAGCATGTTTTAGGCTCTGTTTTGCCATGTTTCAGATCTGTTTTGGTCCGGTTGGGGGCTTGGTTGCTTGCTTCATACACTAGTTGTGTAATTTTGCTCCCTAGCCTAGCTTGTTTCATGCTTTAGCCTATCTTCCTAACATGTGCTAGCTTAACTTTGGCCTGCAATAGTTCATATTTTGCTGTGATTAAGCTCTGTTTTGAGGTGTTAAGGTAGCTTGTGCATTGCTTTGCATGGTTGTGGTTTAAATGCTTAGAATGGTCTAAAGGAGAGCATGCTTTTCTAGTTTGTTTTGGCTATTTTCCAGCATGTTTTAGGCCCTAAATTAACATGTAAAATTCTGTTTTGGGCTGGATAAAACTCTCATGCATTGCATTACATAGTTGTAGTTCATGTGCTTCAAGAGCCCATTGTTTGGGCATATCATTTGAGCTTGTTTTGGTGCATGATCATGGCATTTTCAGCATGGTTTTGGCATGTAGAAACACTGTTTTGAGGTGGTTGAGACCTGCATGCATTGTACCATATGGCTATGGTTTATGTGCTTCATTGGCCTCTTGCATGAGCATGCTTCATTGACTTGTTTTGGTCTTTGTTCCATGCACTTTAGCCACTGTTTTGAGGCTGCATAACTCTGTTTCGAGTTGATTTTGTTGTTTAAGGCTTGCCTTGTGTGGTTATGGTGTAATGCTCTTGCATGCCTAGTTGATTAGTCCATTTGAGCATGAGTGCTTGAACCATTTGCATGTTGTAGTAGTGTCTTGCACACAATTTCAGAGCGTACTTCATGCCATTCATGCCACTCCCTTACATGTTTCACTTTCATTGCTTTGAAAGTAGCCTTGAGCCTCTTGTCGGTTTGAGCATGAAGTTAAGACGTTCATGCTTAATGGCTTTAATCCTCTTGAGGGTTTCTACTAGCCAACGGCATGAGGTCTTCTTCATGCTCAAGGTACTTGAGGCTTAGGCCCTCTTTCCCATTAGAGGACTCTCATTTGGACTTAATCAATTAAAGGATGAATTGGTAATGCTAAAATGAGTAAATAAAATTGACCAAGTAAAACGGCAAGATAAGCATAACATGTGTTTGCATTGCATGTGTCAAGTGTTCGATCGGACGTAATATCGAATACAAGGCGGATTAGTCCATTTCATACTCAAAGTGATGAAATGAGCTAATCCCCTTTGTCGCCAACACACTTGATCATGCATGATAGGGTGGTGGCACTTTGTGTGTATTTGTGCATTCGTGTCATATTAAAACGTGCAATTCGATCCCTCGGCCATCATGCATTGAAATGCGTGATTGATGGCCCGAGGGTCGAGGGCCATGCTCCCTTGAGTCCATTGCATGATAGGGAGTGTGTCCATGCATACATTTGCTTGAAAATTCCATGCCATACACTGCTTGCCCTCTGCTGCTGTCAACTGCAGGTTTCAGCAGGAAGATTTGGCCGGCCGGCAGTGTTGAGTGCCGACCGGCAGAACATATTTGGCCGAGAGCACCAGATTTGGCCGATGATCCCATTCCCATGGCCGGTGGTACTTTGCTCTGGCCGGTGACAATCCGGGGGACTGAGGGAGTGATTCAAAGCAGTTCTGGAAATTTTTGTGATCCTCAGAGGGGCAGGGTAGTGTAAAAAGAGCAACAGCGCTATGGCAGCGAGTTTCCGGGCGAGACGGATCAAGCATGCACCATCCACGCATCCCGAGGCAGGGCTGCGGCCACCTTCTTTCTGCATTTATTTTGTTAATTAATTAAGGGTCTGTAATAATTAATTAGCTAGGATAGTTGATTTGTTATTTGGCCTGTATATTCTTTTGGTCCCTCCGAGCGAGGGCGCAATTGTGTAATAAGCGTGTGTGAGTGTGTGCATGTCTTCCAATCCCACGTCTTTCTTCCCTTTTATTTACCTACTTACGATGGTAGACTAGGGCATATTTAAGTTGGCATACCTTATGCTATGCATGCGTGCATCCATACATTTGTCTTACATGCACCGGGCTCGGCACATCATGCTAACTGCACTTGTATTTCAATTCCGAGTTGAATACTTGTTAAATTGTAGCATTTCACATGCCATCTTTAGAATAGCCGAGCCTGCTATAGTTGCATTTTTGCATGTGTTGCATTAAGCATCTCTGTATAGTTAGGATCATGCATGGATTTCTAACATAGCTTTTGTTTTGGCTTGGAGTACTCGGTAAGTTTTATGCTTTAGCATCCTTGCATGTGTGTGAGTGACTGCCATGATAGCATGCTTACCATGAGGCTATATGCTTATGTGATATAACTGCCTGAGCACCTGTGGGTGAAGGTTGGGTTATTTGGATTGGAACAATGCATCGGCCCTGAGTTTTAAGCCCACCAGATAGTGGCAAAACCATATTTTCTAAGCCCACCCGAGGGTGGCAAAATCTGCATTTTAAGCCTACTTGCGAGTAGCAAACCATCTTTCAAAAACAAACATGAAATGTTTTATTCCAATTCAGGCGACCTGGTCTATACTTGTATGCTGTATGCATCACATAGTAAATCTAGGTTAATAACCAGAATAAGAACGCATAATGTTTTCAAAACTAGATATCATGGTTAGTAGAGACCGATCTTCGGATCGGGCAAGAGGGGGTGCTCATAGCTGACCTTTCCCAATCGTATCCAAGCTCCCGAGCCGAGGCAACTTTGGTGATGACGGACACGTGGCCTTTGGCACCGAGTCAGGGTTTCCTAAATTCCCCTATTAAAAAATATTTAGGTGGCGACTCTGTATCTGGCAAAGCAGTCCATGTTTGGCACTTCTTTCAAAAAAATCTGTTTTCTCAAAACGATTTGCCGGATTGGGACTCTTTGGTTCAGATTAAGAACCGTGATAATTTGAGTCTGAACTGTAGTAAGCCCAGATGAACAGAACGGGAGTCATCCTCCGGGACGTTCGGGTGACGTCTACAATAGGACTTCTTCCTTCAGAATTCAAGGTTAGCAAAATTCCCAAAAGCTTTGAAAAGCTAAATAGACCTCCTCCATCTTCCTTCCTCCTTTGACCGTCAAACCTTCTTTAGCTATACATACACAATACTTACACCATTAGAGTTTGTTCTTGAAGTTTTTCGTTAAACTTTCAAACTATGTTTCATAAACTTGAGGGTGTTTGGAATCAAGTTTGATCAACAACCAAAGCTTGATCTCTTCAAGAGGTATAAGCTTGTCACATTTTCCTTGCTTTCATTTCCATTCCTTTCTATCTTTTTCTTGAGTTTTTATACTATTTTGGATCCATTCCAAGTGCTGAAACTTGGGGTTAAAGAGCTACCAAAGGGTAGAGAGGTTTAACACCCTTTCTTACACCTTATCCCATAGCTCATACCCTTTGTTCTTGCACTCTTTTCTTTGTTTTTTTACACTGATTTTTAGAGTTTAAAAGGGCTAAAAAAAACATGGTTTAAAAGTCTCAAATGTGGAGGGGTTAGCCACCTCTCCTTGATTTTTCTTACTAGCTTTATATCTCTTGATTTTGTCTATCTTTTTGACTGTTTTGGGACTGTTCTTGGACTATTTTGGGGCTGAAACATGTGATTTAAAATTGCAAAAAAGTGGAGGGGTTAGCCACCCCTCCTTAGCTTTGTTCCATAGCTTTTTCTCTACTCTTTTTACTTACTTTCTCTTGCTTTTAGCTATTGTTTTTACACTTTAGGGCTGTTTTAGGGCTATTTTAATTTATTTAAATAGTTTATGCTTTGAATATTATGATTGTTGTGTTGTAAGTCCTCATGGCTTTAGTTGTTTAGGCCTTAGACACCGAGTCATTTGAGTTGATAGCTCTTTCTTACTTATTTCCATGTTTAAGAGCCTCATTTTAATAATCAACTTACCATTCATTTCTTTCATTTGGGAGTTGTTTCAACCGGTTGATGGTTGTCCAAAACATGAGCTAGAGATCTACGCTTAATGGCTTAATCTCTAAGGAGGTTCATCACCAACGGCATAGTCTCTCTTTCATGTTGAGAATCACTTCCCATTTGACACGCTTCTCATTTAGTGGACGTAATCATCACCTTGGACTTAATGGACTAAAGAATGGAAAGGTCTAAAAATTGCTAAAATGAACCAACCCACATAAAGAAAATGAGTCTTATTGCTTGGATTCGGTTGGACGTTATGCTGAGTCTATTGTGTCAAGGGTCGTCTTACATCAATTCATGATGTTGTGACGGATCTTGGAGCGTGTCTACTTTTCTCTTTGAGCTTACTCCATGATAGGGGGGAGGGGTGGTTATTGATTCATTATATTCGTTAATTTTTGTCCAAAATCATGTCCTAACTCATCAAGCAATCAATTTGCTCTTGATGGTTTTAGAAATGACTTCATTCTTCTCTTGAGGCTTACCATGAGAGAGAAGAGTAGAAAAGACAAACAGAGCTCATAAAACTCTGTCTGCACTATTTTCACCTCAGAGCACAAAAATAGGATTTTGTATCAAATTAAGGCACGGCTGGCCTTATTTGGGCCTGGTCGGGCTTCATTGGGGGTCGGCCGGCCATCAATGTTTGGTAAGGTAGTGTGTTTTGCAGAAGCAGAGGGCAGTGACTGAAGGTGAAACAGGACAGATTCCAAGGAAGGCAAACAGAGTTACTTCTGAAACCGCTACAAGCACGCCATCCTTGTGCTTCCACTGTAAATTGTAAATTAATGATTTCAATATTATTGTAATTATCATCATCGTAATTAATATTGTTGTAGCAATGATTCATTAGATAGTTAGTTTATTTTGTTGTAATAGATTAGCTAGTTAGTTAATTATAGCTTAGCTAGTTAGTTACTTATTCATTCATTTGGTTTTGTAATAATTAGTTTAATTCGTACTCTTGGACATTGATTCGCACCCTCTTGCACGAGGGCCAATATGTAATGATGTGTATGTATTCCAACCCCACGTCTTTCTCCCTTTTACTTACTTGCTTACGATGGTTAGTATAGAACATCATTTTTCAACTTAGCATTCTTATGCTTTGCATTCATTGTCTTGCATGCATCTAAGGTTCGGCTCATCATACTAACCTAATATCAATGTTAAAATTCATTGCTTGAATACGTGCTTTATCGCATGTCTTGAATGGAATCATATGCCATGCTCATAGCCGAGCCTATTAAAATTACATAATGTGTGCGCTGCATTTAGTTATATCGCATTAGTTAGGAGCATGCATATTTTCTAATTATTTTTGTTTGTGTTGGCTCGGAGTACTAGGTAAGCAATTTTGAGTTTTAACATCTTGCATCGAATGTTTGTGTTGCCATACCAAGCATATTTTCATGAGGCTAATTGCTTAAATGATATAACTATTTGAATGCCTGTGGATGAAGGCTAGTTGCTTAAATTGGGACAAATTGATTAATGTACATGCAAACTCACATTTTCAAGTGACGAGTATTAAAAAAAAATTTCAAACAAACATGAGAACAAATGTTCCAACTTTTGCAAATTGGTCTCTACTTGCATGTATCACCTAGTAAAGTTAAATTAATAATAGGAACAAGAGTATATAATGTAGATAAAAATCACATCTTGATTAGTAGAGGCTGATCTTTGATCGAGCGAGTGGGGTGCTCAATTCATGACCTTCCTCTCTCGTACCTAAGTTCCCGAGCCGAGACACTTTGGTGATGACGGACTAATGGCCTTTGGCAGGAGTCTCAGGTTTCCTAAATTTTTCGAAAATATTTAGGTGGCGACTCTATAATCTGGCAAAGTAGTCCATTTTTGGCATTTGATTTAAACATTGATTTTCCAAAAAGACTTGCCAGATTTTGACTCTTTTTGTGTTTTCACTGTTTCACATTGCATTTGTGAAATCAAATTCAAAACCACGGGAGTCCGAACTGTAGGGCTAGTCGTATCCGAAAGGAGCATGAAAAGTCGAGCTACACCCACTCACCCGATCAAAGATCGGCCTCTACTAATCATGATGTGATTCTTATGTACAATAAATTCTCCTATTCTGATTATTATATTGTTTGTACTATGTGATGCACACAAGTATAAACTAATTTCACAAAATTTGAAACGTTTTGATTTCATGTTCGTTTTGAAAAGTGTTTGAATATGTGTCACTTGAAAAAGTGATCTCACAAGTACATTAATCAAATCATCCCAACTTAAGCGAAATAGCCTTCATTCACCGGCATTCAAGAGGTATATCAACTAAGCTTGATATGGCAACACAAACATACATCCAATATGTTAAATCAAAAAATACTTACCCCAAATATCTGAGGCGAGCCAAAAGAAATAAAATAGTTAGAAAAAATACATGATCCTAGACAATGCAACACATACAACATGAGGTTCGACTACTAGCATAGCATGTGAATCAATTCAAGGCATGCGACAAAGCACATATTTGAGTAAGGAATTTGAAATTGACATTGATTAGTATGATAAGTCAAACCCTTATGCATGCAAAACGAATGGATGCAAGTCATGGAAAATACTAAGGAAAATATGATGCTCTATAGCCACGGTAAGCGTGAAAATAAAAGGGAGAAAGATATGGGTGTTAAAAGACATACACAAATTATTACATATTTGCCCTTGCACAGGAGGGTCTGAATGTCCAAGTGTCCGAATTAACTACTTATTACACATCCAAATGAATTAACTAAGTTAACTGGCTATTACAAGTTTTGAATGAAGCTACTAATTAAGTACAACATACTACGTACTATTAGCATTATTTAAAGGACTACGAGAATCAAAAAGGTTGCACATGCATGAACAAGAATACTTACCCGAAAACTCCTTTGTTTTGCTGCCAGAACTGTTTTGTTTTGTAGTCAGAAAATAATTCTATTTTTTCCCCAGCTTCTGCTCTGTTCTGTCATGAAAATGACACTGCTTACATAAAATAGTGTGGTTGGCCAACCTTGTAGAGTGGTCGACCGGACAGGAATGGTGGCTGGTCAACCACTATTTGAGGTTTTGCCTTGCTGTCACAGAAAAGAAACAAAGCAAAAACAAGTGTTTCCAGGGGATGTTTATCCTCTCCGCCTCTCCCTATCATGGAATTGATCAAGGGAGGAGTAGAATCGGTCCATAAATCGTCAATGGTCGCAAGGTTGTTGCATGATGATCTATGGATCGATGGGACAAAGGCTCAATGAATGAAAATAAAAGACCAACAAAACTTCCTCCCTATCACGGAGTTACCTCACGGAAAGCGGTAGACATTGCTTCTTGCCTCATTATCATCACTAAAGGGTATGAAATGACTCAAGACTCAATAGGTCCAATATAACGTCCTATTGAACCCAACTCAATTTTATTATCTTGTGCCTCTTTTAGTCTAATTTCATTAGCCCTTTTTATTACCTTCCCATTCTTTAATCATTTTGTCCAAAAGTGATAATTACATCCACCAATGAAGAGAAGTGTCAAACAAGAAGTTGTTCTTGGCATGAGAGAGATGTAATGCCCTAGTAATGAACCTTTAAAGAGATTAAACCATTAAGCATGGAAGGTCTCTTTCTCATGCCTTAAACAACAATTGTTTGAAACAACTCTTAGACAAAGGAAACCAAGAAATGAGGGAGGTTACAAAAATGATTATTACAAGTGTAAGCATATGTATGAAAACTATGAAATAAAGGCTATCAACTCAAATAGATTGGTGTCTAAGTCCTAAACCACCAAACCTATGAGGGCTTACAACAACACAAGCATAATATTCAAAGCATGAATGAAGTAAACATATCAAAATAGTCCCAAAACTCATAGAACAGAGCTGAAAAATTATTTTCCAAAGCTAAAAAAGTGATAAAAAATGAGAGAGAATTAAAGCTAGTAAGCAAGCCTACGGAAGGGTGGCTAACCCCTCCATTTTTTTGGACCTTAAAATCACATGTTTTAGCCTCTAAAAATCAGTGGCCAAAAATTGAGAAACAATTGGGAAACACAAGGATAAAAGCTTACAAAATAAGGTTCAAGAAAAGATGGCTAACCTCTCTACCTTTGGTAGCTTTAAATCACAAGTTTTAGCTCACCAAAAACAATTCAAAACAGTACAGAAAACCAAGAAAAAGATGGGAAAAAATTAGGCAAAAGATGGCAAGAGTTATACCTTTGAAGATAAGACACTTTTTTGTTCACAAACCACAAGGTGCTTACTCTCAAGGGCTGATATTTTAGCTCAATAATCTCAGCAAGGAGCTTCAAAAAAATGGTTTAGGAAGTGTATGTACAGTGTATGTATATTGCAAGATAGAGAGGGAGAGTGTTTGGCAAGCTTTAGGCTCTTTGAGAATTTTTCTAACCTAAAATCAAGAGGGATGGTCAAGTATATATAACAAAATAGCCTCTTATCTCGAAAATATATGTGTTGAGCTAGCTGGTGCAATGCATACACATGGGGCGGACAGCTGGCAGCAAATATCTTCCTGCCAGGAAAGGGGACAACCGGCTACTAAAAAATGGCCAGTCGGCCACCTATTGGGCAGCAGGCCTCTGAGTGGAGGCTAGAAAAAAAAATCAGGTTTTGGTCCAAAGGGGGTGCAAGGTTTTAGGCTCTGAAACTCTAAAACCGAAGCTTCTTGCTGAAGAAATCGAATGTTTGTACAACGTATTATGTCATCATCGAGTGTTCACCTTGAGGTGTCCAAGTCTTAAGGGTGGTCAAAAATGGGGTATCTACAGCAACTAACTTAGCATAAGAAATTAACGAAAGGCAATCAAGAACTAAAGTCAACCTCTTACTCCTAACCACAAGACCATTACACCCCAATCACTTAACAACCTAATCAAAAGGAGAACAAAGATTTAGCTTCCTTGACTAACTAGGTCACAATACTGTGATACTAACTACCAATTCAACTGAGCATAGAAGAATTATAAAAGAAGGCTACCCCACTAATTTTCATATTAATAGATATCTCCACAACTTTGTCTAGCACCACTTACCACATCATTTCAACACTAGCATTGAAAGGCAAGGATATTGGTTAGTACACTTTCTACTCATTACATAACTAATGATTCCCTCTAAGTTTTTCATCCACCAAAAAAGCAAATATATTCACACCTCACTATTCTAAAACAACCCCTTGAGGCTAAAAGCAATAGCAAACACTCACTAACTAGATTCACCTTTCAAGGAGTGGAACTTACCAAGGTATACTCAAGAAAACACTAGGACCAACAATATAACTAGGTCAGAAGGCAATGGTTGAAAATTTTCTAGGCATTCTCAATTCAAGGTATTTGTTAGCCACCTGCCAACAGATGCACACACCCAATGATGCTACAACTTAATAATATGGTAGATCAAGGTTCTTACTTTCCAAGATTTACCTCACCCCCAAGGTATAACAAAACTATTATAAAATCTTTTCCCTCCTCACTAAATAACTGATACTCCCATATGCAACTCTTTCAACATAATATAACACAAAATGTCATCATCGCTCAAGGGGTAAAATGGAGGAGTTAATTTCAACTCTAATCACACAATTCGTATAGTCACAATCCACACCCAATTCATTTATAAACACATGCGTAATTCTAACCCTTGCGAAATTTAAGACCATTCCCTAAAATAGCCATAAATGACAATGCTAATTGCTCTAATTGAATATTCTACACTAAACTTATTTGCCGTACTAAACCTGTATATCAACGATACATATTTCCATTATACTCATAGTGGAATGAGAACCACTACACAAATTTTGTGACTATCACACTCGTAATACAAAATAATCATTACTACAAGAAATAAGGACTCAGATTGATCTCCATTTCAAGCATCCAAATCACATAGTCAAAATACACCAAAGTCAACTCAAAAGGCTCACCTACGGCTCCTGTCGTCGAAATTTCTACCTACTATTAAGAATGACCATAGAGTTTGACGTCAACTCATTTCAACATGTCCAACAAGACTTCCAAAAAAAAAATTCCCAAATTCTTACATCAGTAAATTTCAAAACACTTATTATCAAATCTTGTGAATCTCAATAGCTTCACCTGTTAACTCCAAAATTTATGTTCAAAACAGATACACTTATAAAGGAAAAAACTTCTTGGTACTCTAATTATGCCCTCTTCTTCTTACTCCACTCAACAATCAACGCAAACATGACTAACTCCGTCTTTTCAAAAAAATGGGTTTAGTTCACTAGTTCCGACATCCACATTTCCAACATCTATTCTTAGTATATTCTAATCATCACTAAAGTCTCAACCGGGCCATACCACGCTCAATAGGTTTAACTTCTATCTCATTCTATTTTCAAAACTCTTCATAACAACAAACCATTCACCCTACAACAAAATCGTTACTATCTTTTGGTCACAATTACTTCTCATGAACTTCCAAAGTTGGTAAATTAAGGTTCCACACAAATCTCACAATCGCATTCTCATGCTATCCTAAAAATATGTCTTACCAATAAAGTGGTGCCAATAATTCAAGTCCAAAAAATCTTCCCCCATTTAGGGTCACTCTCGTCCTTACATCTTATAAGAAAAATAGAGATACAATTTAGCACACACTTATATACTCTCCACACGAGATCTCATACGCCACACACGGGTTATACATATGCCTATAAATGTATTTACTTCACACAAGGTGTAGACACCCCATTTTTAACCGACCTTAAGACTCAGACGTCACCAACTGAGCGCTTGGTGATGATGCATGTTGTGCTCATTCTGAGGTTTCAGAGTCTCAGCTGCGAGCCTTGCTTCCGGACTTCGGGACTCTTTTGTGCCTTACCTCAGTTTGCGAACCAGGTCCTGTTTTCTCTGTTTTCTCTTCCCGAAGGGAGGGAGAGGTCTCGAAGACCATCTCTCAGTGGCCGTAGGCTACGTTTTGTGGTCGTAGGCCACTATTCCCGTTTGGAGACCAGTTTCCGATTTTCGGAGTCGTCGGCCGTGCGCCTCGGTTCGGGACCGCTTAACTACCTCCGTTTGCTCTGGTTTTTGGCATACACCTTGTTTTCTCTCTCTTGAGGGACACTGTGGCCCGGGAGACCACCTTCATGGTCACACGCCACCTCCGGTGCTTAACAGCCTATTTTCGGGCCCCAGACTGCGCGTTTGGCCCCCGAACCCTCGTTTTGCATCGGTTAGAGTTCATTCTTGGCATGGACCCTATTTTCATTGTTTGGAAGGTGGTAGGAGGGTGGGAGACCAACAATTCCTTTGGAGACCATTTCTCTCTCCTCCAGCCGGTTTTCTTGACAGGTAGGTGGTCTCCCTCACTTTTGGACCTTAATTTCTGGTCTCCCATACCACCATTGTGTTGTGCTCATCTGGGAGGCCACCAATATGGGTAGGCCGACCAGCTTTTCTTCCTGACCCTTTTGAACCTTGCTAGAAAGCTGGTTTTTTTCTTTCCAGGGTCACTTTTTCTAGTCTCCCATACCACCACTGTATTGCATTCACTTGGGAGGCCACCTTTCTGGGTAGGCCGACCAACTTTTCTCTTTGAACCTTTTGAACCCTAGTCGGCTGACCAGGGGGAGTGGCCGGCCGACCACCTAGGCTGGTCGGCCAGCTTTCTGCTTTTTGGTCTTCTTGAGTTGCATACAGCTGTGCCAGCTGGGAGGCATTTGCTCTGGGTTTGACCCTTTTGTTTGGCTTCTTAAGGAAGTTGGACCTTTTTTGCTTAGCTTCTAGGAGAAGCTTGACCTTTTGTCAAGCTTCTTGAAGAAGCTTGACCCCTTTGTCTAGCTTCCTCAAGAAGCTTGACCCTTTTGGTTTAGCTTCTTTTAGAAGCTTGGTCCTTTTGCTTGAGGCTTCTCCAAGAAGCCTTGGACCTCCTCTTCTATAAAACCAACCCTCCTCTCCACTTGCAAGGTTGAACATTTTGGTCTCAAGATACACTCTCCCTCTATATCTCTACATCCAAGCTCCATAACTCCATAGTTCTTGGCCATTTGCACTACACCTCCAAGCACAACACCTCCACTACCATCCTAAGTACCTTGGAGCTGTTTTTCAGAGGTTGAAGGCTCACTTTCTTGGTCCAGAGCTTGCTGCATTGCTGTGCTACAAGGGTAAGTCTTCATTTTCCCCATTTTGACATTATTTTGCCTCATAGTTTAGCCCTATTTGAAAGCATTTTCGAGCTTTGACATGAATTGAAAAGTGTCTTATTTTGAGCTCCTCTTGAAGATTGTTTAAGGACATTTTTCTGTTAGAGGTCATTTACCCCCTTGTATGCTTGTTCGCATCTTGTTTTGAGCCTTGCATCTAGGCCTTTGTATCATGCTTTGTTTGGCCTTCTAGGCACTGAAATCCAGTGGATTTTCAGTAGCTAGCATACTATTTTGAGAGCCAAAATCAGAGGGGGGGTGACCCCCTCTCTCCTTGTCTTGTTTGTTGGCCCTTTTGGCCTTCCAAAGGGGCCCCTATTTGCATGTTTCAAAGCCATGCTTCAGGCCCTATTTGGTGAGTTTTAAGGTCTGCATAAGCTCTGTCCAGAGCCCTTTTGGCCATTTTGAATGTCTATTATGCATGTGTAGAACAATCCTATTCAAGGCCTTTCAAAGGGGCTTTCACTTGCATGCTTCCTAGATTAATTTCAGGGCCTTTTTGATGGGTTTTAGGGCTGTCATAAGTCATTTCCAGAGCTGGTTTTGCCATGTTGATTGTCCTTGTTGCATGTGTAGAGTAACCTCTCTTGTAACTTATCAAAGGAGCACCCCATTCTAGCATGTGTGGACTGAGTTTTAGTGGGTTTTTGGGGTTTATTTGACATGCCTTGTTTCTGTTTTTGGCTGGTTTGGTGAGCCCTCATATGCTTCATATAGTTGTAGTGCAACTCATGGTTCACTAGCTTTCTTTGCATGCTTTGTTGACCCTTGCATATTTTGGACTTCCCTAGCTCTGTTTTTGGGTCTCATGGTCGAATGATGTTTGTTTTGCATGCTTGTAGTTCAATACCCATGCTTAACTTTGAGTTTTGAGGCTCATTCCAGGCATATACTGAGGTGTGTTCATGTTTTGGGTCCATTATACATCATATTTCAGAGCTTGTATCAATGCCATATTGCCATGTTTTATGCTTCTTAAGTGTGCTTGAGAGTCGTCCATGAATGCCTTGTTTTCGGGCCCTTGAATGAGCTCCGTTTCTTTGCTTTCCGAGGCATCATTTTAGACCATTTCCCCACTGTTTCAGACCTACCTAGGGTCTGTTTGGGGTTGGTTTTTCCATTTGTGCATTGCTTTGGGTACCTCTAGTGTAACGCACTTCACTAGTTTCGGTACTCGAGCCACCTAGCATGCATTATGTGATGTACTTGCATGCTTCGGGACCATATTTTATGCCATTTCAGAGCTGTATCATGTGCCATCCTATGCCATGTTTCATCCTTTGCCATGCTTAGTTAGAGTTGCATGTTATGCCTTAGGATCGGTCCTTTGCATCCATGCATGTTTGCATGTGTTTCGGTTGTCTCATTTCCACCCATGGCCACTGATGTGAGTGTGGCTGAGGTCCACTCATGTTGGTGTAAGTCCATCGTGCATTGTGTATGCCATTTTAGTCCATAACATTGCGTATGCTAGGTTGCATGTTAGTCGCATTGTGTATGCCATCTCATTTGCATTGTGTTTGGGATAGGAGTTAGCCCAAGCACGGGAAACAAGGGACGTCTCGTACTCCAAGTGACGAAACGTGTCTCAATTCCCGGTCGCCGACACTCCGGATTACCCATGATGGAGTCTAGGCCTTGTTGTGTTGTCATGTGCATTCATTTCACATCGAGTCGTGCAATTCGACTCCTCGGCCATCATGCATCGAGATGCGTGATTGGTGGCACGAGGATCGAGGTGTGCATACATATATGAAAATACTTTGCCATGTCCCTTTCTTGCTCTCTGTTGCAGCAAACCAGAAACCAGCAGCCTTCAAGAGCTTTGTACAGCATTCCGGGATTAATTGCAAATAGAGGCAAACCGGGGCATCGCAAGGAATTTCCCGACGAGGCAGCGCGAGCATGCATGCATCTTTCATCATTCAGAACAAAGCTGAGGCGGTCCATTTAGCTTGCATGCTAATTTACTTGCTTTCCTAGTTAATTTGTTGATTAATTAGGGTTTTGTAATATTTAATTATTTATTCGGACTGTATTGTTTATTCGGACCCTCCAAGCGAGGGCATAATTGTAATAAGTGTGCGTGTGTGTGATGTATGTCTTCCAAACCCACGTCTTTCTCCCTTTTATTTACCAGCTTATGATGGTTAGATTAGGGCATGTTTCAATTGGCATACTTATGCTCGCATGTTTGCATCCATTCATCTATATTGCATGCACCAAGCTCGGCGCATCATACTAACTGCATTGCTTTTCAATTCTGAGTTGAATACTTGTTAGTTGTAGCATTTCACATGCCATCTTTAGAATAGCCGAGCCTATTGTAGTTGCATTCCTGCCTGTGTTGCATTAGGCATTTCAGCATAGTTAGGATCATACATAAGGCAAACCACATAAGCACATAGTCACATAGAGCACATACGAATCACTCTCCTAAGATATCAACTCGTCCTATAGCACTCAAAGACTTTCGAGTGGAAAAAACAATGATTAGGTTCCTTTCCAAAAGGATTTCGATGAACTCAATAGGCACAACTTGTATCCTAGAAGCTTAACCCCATACCCACATAGTCACACAAACACATAAAGAATTCAAGGTAAAATGGCGTCCCTTCCTAGCATGATAAACCCATTGTAGCAAAAGTCACATCCCACAAGCTCAAGGTATTCAAACTTGGTTAGCTCTGATACCAATTTATAATGCCCCTAAATTAATTAAATTAATACATTACTCATAACATGATTAATTTAAAATCATACCATACCAAACAATGCCAATAATCGCAAAACCCTCTTTTCCATTAAACTACATATCAAATATTATAAATTTTTAGACTCTTGTCTTAGTTACAACAACATTAACATAGTTCAAGAAGCTAAAGGACAAAAATAATAATGCCTTAATGGCATAAAAACATCAAGGCAAGGCCTTGTTACAACAAAATGGACACACGGTTCCAAAACACATATGCTCGGAGCTTCCACACAACACATCCATGAGCTTCCATGCCCCAACAAAACAAAAGAGTCCACCTCCTTCTCATAGGGGTGGTTGCACATCACCGATTCCTAAAATTGTTAGATAGGAATAAGCTAGATGCCCAGTAGAAATAATTTTAACAAAGTATCTAATTATTAAAAAATTCATATGGCAATATCACAACCAAAACATTCTTTTGTTCAAATCATATTAAAGGTTTAAGCAATAAAACTTAAATATTATAATTTGCATGAAAAAAATCACATTTCAACACCGGGGGGTAAATACGCCATGAAGCCCTTAAGGAGAGTCCCAATACATACATATATACATAGGTTTATATCTAAATATCCCCACATTTGCCGGCTATTAATACGCTAGGGAATGGGTATCCAAAATCATCCGTTTTTATTTTTACCGACTACAATACGGTAGGACCAGTGGACACCCAAAAACACTTTCCCACATTCACCCGGCGATAAGCTCAAGACAGGACAATTGGGCACCAAAAATTTCTCCTGCACGGGTACCAACAACACACAATTCTTTCCAAAAATTGACTCCCTACCTAGACTCACATGCTATTTACCACCCATTTAAACAACCTTTTCAAGATTTCCAAATATTCATACATTCTTCAGGTAAAGGGTAATGTACACCACTCAAGTAATTTAATGGAGTAATGAGGAACAATATTCATAATTCAAGAAAAAAAAATCTCAAGAGATTCCAATTTCACAAGTCTTAACCAATACATACTCAAAATATCATAATCCATTCATCAATTTTAAAGAATTGAAAATCTATTTCATCTTTTCCCCCAATTTACAACTAGGGTTTTCATAAATTTGGGGCTTTTACCCGTAAATCATGTTAAATGCTATTTCCCAACTAAAATCTTCATAATCCATAACCATTAATAGAAATCTAAAGAAAATGTAGAAAAAAATTTCATTTTTGAAACAAAACCCAATTTTGTACACTCAAACATTAAATTATAGCATTAATGTCATAATAACACCACATAAATATCCTCAAAATAAAGAGATACGTGATTAAAAGTAATCCTACCTCAAAGATAAAAGTAGAGAAGCTAGATCAAGAAGATTTCTTTAAAAAATCTAAAATCCAATCGATCAAAATGTTGATCTTCACTTGTTCTTCATATTTAATGCAAGATCTATGGTGGATTCTTGGTGAAAAATAGATGAAATCAAGGTTTGAAGGTCTAGGGTTTTGGGTATGGAGGAGAGGGAGAAGAGAGAGGAAGAAAGAATGGAAAGTTTGGGCCAAAAAGTGACTTTAAAGTGCCTGACTTTAAACAAACCGCTCGAGCGATCAAAGCTTGGCTCGAGCGGTGAAGTTAAGCTCCTAGAATCTCATAGTCTTGTACAAACCACTCGAGCGGTCAAAAGTTCGCTCTAGCAGACTTGCTTTCAACACAGGTATGCAAATTTTAAACAGGTATAACTCCCTCGTCTAGACTCCATTTTAGGTTGTTCTTCTGTCCAAATCGAAGCCCTGGATACTAGCTTTCCAATGGTTCTAGCCTCATATCCAGATTCAAAGTGTGGAAAGAGAACAAAGGTAAAAGAGTGAAGACTGCTCATAAGACCATTCTCTGAATCAATGTTTTTGATTCAATCATACTTTACCATTATGATACCACCCCAATAAATACGCTAAAATGAATCAAAAAGGCTCCAAGTGCAATAATAAGAGTGTCAAGAGCAATCTCAATAGTCCAAGGAATACAACGTGTTACACCTTAGAAATCACAACATTTTTGCATTTGATACTTGCAATGGAAGCAAAGATCAGTAACTTCTTCTCCAGCAGTGATCAGATCCCTTGGTGCGACAACAACATCCTCTCTCTGATCTCCTTCAATCTATAGGTCATGCTTTAGCACTACCACACCATCACGACCATCGACCGGTGCATATTCGTTGGGATAAAGGAAGAAGAATGCCGATTCTCTAGATCTGCCACTAATCTTCCAGATACTCCACTGACCTGCCTCCAATCAGCGCAGATTCATTTTTTCTTCTTAGCCTCAACCATCAAAGACGGTTAGGCTTTGTTATGATATTCTCTTTTCAAATTTAGGAACATTATGATCTTTGAATTACACACTAAATGACCAATTCTTATATATAGGGTTTAATTATAGCATCTTGATTGTTTTGATGGATCTGAATCTCTAGAGAGACTTCTCAGTGACTCTTGAAATAATCTTGATTTGGTTGTCTAGGGTTTGTAAATAGCTAGATATTGCTCATTTTTGTTGTTTTGATTTGTAGATCAATGTAGATGGTGAAGTTTGTAGAGAACCTAAGCATTTTCAAGACAGAATACACCATTTCTAGGGGGTTTTCTTCAATCAAAAGATTTTTTTTTTCTTCACTCAGATCTGGTTGTTCTTTAATTTTTTTTCAAATCTAGTTGTGGTTGTTGTTGTTTTGTTGTTGTTGCTGATGTTGTTGATGTTAATGATGAAAAATAAGATTACAACAAATTTTAAAAAAAATGATAGATAAGATAGATTTATTTTGAATAGATCTATTCAAATTTTGAACAAATCAAATCTGTTTCAATAAAAACCTTGGGTTGGCTTTTGGTAGCAGCCCAGGAGTTTTGTTATGAGTAGGTTGCACGCGTGACCACTAAGGTTGCACTCGCAATGTGCTTTGATGTGGGGAAGGTATGTAGCCCGCAAAGGGGTTACAGTGCAAGCTACAACCTATGTAGTCACATCTGCAGTGGGGGTGACCGCAGTCGTGAAAGGAAGAATCACGCCCACGACCTGTTTTCTCTATAAGTGGGTGCTGTGTCCGAAAATATTTGTTTTGGTTTCATCTTCTTCTTCTTCTTCTTCTTCTTCTTCTTCTTCTTCTCTCTCTCTCTCTCTCTCTCTTTATTGTTTCACCATTTTTGTGCTCTAAACCTTGATTTCATCACCTTTTACACATTCTTCACCTTAGTGCCTTAGACTTTAGTGTAGATGAGGTTAAGGGTTTCGTTTTAATTTGGATGGATCGTGTTTTCATTGCTATCAATTTTGGGACTTTTGGGCTTTCTCCTCTTTTGGATTTGAGGTAGGATTTCTTAACGACGTGCATTATTTAGCTTTGTTATTTTCTATCTTTGTTAGTTAAGGGTTTACGGAAAAGATAGTTTTTTGCTATATATGTATTGGTTCAAAAATTTGGGGGAAAAAGTTTTGTTTTCGGTTGTGGTTTAAAATTGATAAGCTAGTAGCTGATGTGTAATGTGATTTTGTAGAAAATTATATTTTGAAAAGAAATCCCCAAAGTTTGACAAAACTATGATGGTTGATGTTTTGGAAAAGTGGCGTGGAATTGTGTATGCTGTGGGGTTTTGAGAAAAGAAGTTTGGGTGGTACACTTTTTGAGCTTTTGGGAATCACTGAGTATGGATTACTCTTCTTGAAAAAAAGAAAATTGTTGAAAAGAATTAATTGGATGTTTTGGAAAAATTGAATATTCGGCTTCAATTCACAAGACTCATAAAGAGTGTGAATGTGTTTTCGGGAATCATGGAGATTTTGTATAAATCACTCGAATTCTTATTTTGATATCATTTTGTATATTGCTATTGTTGTTATCAATGTTGTTATTTTAATAACGACATTAGAGATAATTATTTTGGCAACCGGTGGAGGGTTGTATTAATTGTTGTAGAAATTTCATGTAGACTAGGGAATAGAAATGATTTACAAATCTTACATCACATTGTACATATCATGAATTTGTGAACTGGAGATTTATGTTTTGAAAACGTTTTACTATTTTAAAACACATGGATTGTGTTATTGGAAAGGGTAAATAGAATGATGAAGCTGTAAAGGGGTGTAGTGATTAATTTGGCCTGTGTCCTTGGTATAAGCCGCATAGTAGGTGTCAATTCCATCTGGATAATCCCGGAGAAATGACATAGATAGCTTGTATAACTTTCTATTATGAACAATAGCTTTGGAGATTAATTCATTATATTTACCGTCTTATCATTTTGAAAAGGATTACTGGGAAACATGTTTTGAAAATCTCGCATTACATTGTTTCAAAGAGAAAAATGCATGTTTTACCATGGCATTTCATATACTTAACCTTATGACATTGTTAAGTATCATATACGTCATTAAGTTTATTTCTACTAGTTTTTATGCTCACCCTACGAGAGAAACTATTTTTAGGTGGACTGGTGTGCCTCCACCAAGGCGATGACTTGCTCATATTTATTATTTTCTTTGTTTATTTTGTTGTAATTAAAACCAAGGGCTTCTTTGGATTGAGTTGTGACTCATTTGTTGTAACTAGGTGAGGCCCTGAAAATTTGTAGCCTCTAAGGCAATAACTTGTATAAGACAGATCTTATCTCATATTAATCATGTCTCATAATCCTTGTTATAGAATGGAGAGTTGTATAAATGCATGTTACTAGTGAGTTCCCGCATGTTTTATTAATAATATGATGGAGTAGAATGTCTATTTATTTTGGGACGTTACAACTTGGTATCAGAGCGTACCAAGTTTGAAGACTTGGGTATGGCGGAAAGTGGTTATTACTACAATGGGTTTATCTTGCCTAATAGAGATGTTGTATGCTTGGTATGTTGATTGATAACATGTTTATGTGACTAAGTGGGTGCGGAATTGGATTCTTAAGATGTTCTTTGTGTCTACTGAATGCTTAGAGGTCTTATTAGAAGGACAATTGATCAATGTTTGTTCTAATAAGAATTCTCAGGGTTTCATGGAACAAATTCCATCTTGAGGGCATGATTTATATGTGATTATGTGATTAAATACTTTTGTGGAATGAAATATCATGTTGGTTGTTATTGTTTGGGTTATGAGATTTCGTTATGGATGTTTGTGTTTGGTGTTTAGTTTGTTGTGTGGTTTTGCTTAGGATGTCTAGGCGAGAGAGTAATGATTTTCCTCCTTTCACATGGGAAGAGTTGAGGAAATAATTTGTGGAGTTGTGCCAAGGTACTACACCTTTAGCACAGTTTGAGGCGTGGTTTACTAGTCCATCGAAGTATATTTCTGAGTTTAAGGAAATTGAGGAGTTTCATTGTTTGAAGTTGGGGAGAAGGTTATGTGATGGAGAGGGTGGTGATGATATCCAAAGAAGGGTTGTCATGTCTTTGCATAGATGTTATAGTGCGCCTGTAGAAGCGACAACTCATGTGGAGGTCATGGTCTTAGCCTTGGGCGGAGTGGGAAGGAGGCCATTTCAGTAACTCCTGTAGTTCGAGGTTGTGGTAGACCTTGTAGAAGTTAGAAGATGAGGAAAAAGAGGTTAGTTAACCAATATCTATACCATCGGAATCATTTAGTTAGTTGGGGTTTAGAGTGGTCGGATGCTCACAAAGGGAGCAGTCTCCAAGGTCCTTATCATTTCAAACTTTGAACCGTCACAAAATAAAAGATTGCGTATTGTGATGTATGTAACCAGTTGGGTTATACTTAGTGTTTTTGTATTCAGCAAGGGACTTCTTTGGGTGTTCCAAGATCCGGTCAAATCTAGCCTTTTCTGTCTAGGCAATACACCGATACCTTTGTCTGAACCAAATAGACTAGACTTCGAGTGCCTCTTGAGCCTAGAGTGGGGAATTTTGAGTTTGCTCCTGGTGTGGCCAATTAGGATGCATCGGTAGTTTTGTCCTTGGCATGTAAGCTCCTAGGGTATCTCGAGGTTCGAGGGTAACCAAGTCTAGTAGCCCCGTAAAGGGCTGTGATGGTAGTAATGACCAGTGGCGTAGTTTGTTTTGGCTTATTTTATCTTATAACCAGTGGGTTGCCGTTTGGAATCGTTATGTTTTTGTTTTTGTAACCAAAGTGCTGTGGGATGTTAAGACATCATAATTATCTACTTATGTGTATGTTTGATTGTTTGTTTATTGATAGGAATTGGGCATGAAATGACATTAGTTTTCTTAAATGTGATGGAATGGGAAATTTTAATATGACTGCGTATGAACTATGGTGTTTTGGCATGGGAATGGGGTGGCTGGTGAGTCTTATTTTGAATTAGGAATTGTTTGTTATGTTAAAGAATTCATGTTTGATTGTAATTGATTTTGAAGTGACTAGACAGTGGGGTTGACTATCGGATATAGGTACTTTGAGGGTCGTTCTGACTAGTTGAAGTATTGTAAGGGTGGAGTTGTGCCGGTTAGTATGTATGGTTAGATTGGTGTGATCTATTACAACTTTTATGTTAGCGGTATAAGTTTTAGTTTATTGTTGTGAAGGCTGCTTAAGGGAGTGAGAGGGTTGTGTATTGTAGTGATGGGAGTAGCGTTGTGGTTGTTGTCGGGTGCATGTGGATTAGTGTGGATAATGAGTCTATCATGGACCTTATCGGTCTTCGGTGTGGGGTGTTTTGTATGTAGTTGCTTTGGGTATGATATATTGTTTTGCGAGTGGAAGTTATGGGTTTGGGTTTCGAGAAGTCCACTTCGGACTCAAGAATGAGTGAGTGAGAAGTGTAAAACCCCATAGAGGGGTGAACGGTGTTGGGGTATCGTTGTGTTTGGTGTTGAGTGAGGGAAGTTGTTGAACGGATGATGTATTGGAGGTTATGAGTAAGTGTTGGGTGGAGTGATGTTGTTTTGTACCAGGAAATGGGTTAGATAAATTGGTGTCCTTAGTGCACCTTTAGGGATTCCTTATCGGAATATTAGAAGTTGACGGTGTTGGCATTTGGGAAGTACAAGTGTAGTTAGTGTGTCAGTGACTTAAGTTGTTTTTCATGGAAAATTATTTTCTGGTCAACTAAGGGTAGTTAATTTCGTTTTGTGGTTGCTCTTAATTATAGATTCACATTTTGTTTTGAATTAGCAATATATAGGAGTGTGTTGATGTGGTTCATCGTGTGTTGTTTGTATTGGAAATAGGGTTTATTTTGTGTTTTTCTGTCCTTGGAATATGAGTGTTTTTGTGTTTGTGCAGTGAGAGTTATGGACCTAGGATGTAGATCCCTTGTTTGGTTAGAATTTGGTGATATGATAGTTCATAGCAGAGCAGTTCATTTCATAGGTGTATTTTGAATTGGGTGGCAGTGAGACAATAAGAGAGTTAGGGGAAGTTTTGGAAGTAATTATACGAATCGAGTATGTGTTAGGGTGATCCTTTGTCTGGGTTGACAAGGTCTTTCGTAAGCCATAGATTGGTTGCAATTGCTTTCTTTGGCTTTGGTTGAGTTATCCTTTCTTTATACGAGCATGTGAATGGTTTGGTAGCATTTGAGTTGTTTAGGACTCTTCATGGGTAGCTAGGTTTGGAAAGTGTGAGTTTTGGACTCATGAGGTGAAGTTTCTAAGAGGCGTTGTATTTGAGAGAAGGCGGTGAATGGAGGAAGTGGATGATTAGAGTTTCAAGTGTGTTGTTAACTAGGGAGGTCAATGTAGTGACCGATATTTGGGTAAGAATCCTGTAAGTGGCATTGCGAACCTTGTCTTTTCTTGTATTTTCGTGAACCGAGGTGAGTTCATCTTCGATTGTTTCTTGGTCTTTGCATATATCTTATGGTGGTTGTTCATGAAAGTTTATGGGTTCGTTGCAATTTTCTAGGATGGGGGTGATTGTAGTAACTCTTTTTGCAGGTGAACGTTTGATGACATGTAGTGGGATTGTATAGTAATAGTGCAGGGTCATGTTTTCTGGGTCTAGCAGTGTAACTTATTTTATTGTGTCGTTTAATTTCTTATCATTATTTGATTGTCCTCTTAATATTTTGTCCCAGGTTGGTGATACTCCTCCTTTTGTAGTGGTTATATCTTTGGTTGGGTGACGATTGGGAGAGCTATCAATTGAAGTATTTTGGAAAAAAAAAATTAAAAAAATTTGGGAACTAAAACTTTTTATTGTTGGAAATTTGGTTGTCTCGAAATGAAAGTTTCATTTTTGGTAATTCCATCTAAAGTAAAAAAGGGTTTTGATATGTGCGGGTGGGTTGCCCGAGGTTGGTTTCGTGAGTTGTCTTGTAGATGGTATGGTTTGGGTTCGGGCATAATAGTGGTGTCATTTTTATGGCAAACAAAACAAACGAAAACAAAATCTTATTAAGGAAATATGGGTTCTTCATTGTTTTCTATTTCAGGATTTTGCAGTGTACTTGTTGTAACAATTTTTGTTTAAACAATAAAAGTCGTAACTTAGAATTCATCGTGGATGCTTGGGTGAGATTTTATTCTCTTTGGGTGTGCATGTGTTTTCTGGTTTTCAAAGTGGCGTGGTTGAATTAATATGAATTGGAGTTTTGCTTTGTGAGAGATCATTAATGGGAGTGTGTACTAGGGTTGAGGAAAGGATGGAAAGTTTGGTTAAATGGAATTTTCAGAGTGGTTGTGAGTATTTCAGAGGATTTTGAGTTTGGAATGACCGGGCATGGTGTTGTTTTGTCATGGTGGAGTGTGTTTGAATTTCCATATTTGAAATTTTATTTATACCTTATTGTGTGTGGGTTTTTTTGTGTGGTTGTTTTACCTCAGGTTTCATTTTAACTTTGTTGGATTAGTGTTGAGAAGGAGGTGGTCGTAGAGGGTGGTTTGTGATGCTGGGGTTAGTAGTATTATTGTTGTTGTTGTTGTTATTCTGATTGCTTTCTTTTGTTGCGGTGTTGTCCAATTTCAGGGACAAAATTTCCTAAGTGGAAGAAATTGTAGTAGTCGGAAAAACATTATTCAGGTGAGTTTTTGGTTAGGACAGGTGGTTGCTTGAGTGTTTAGGTCATATCTAGTGGGTGTGGTCTTTAGGTATACCTTGGGTTGGCTATTGGCAACAACCCAGGAGTTTTGTTGTGAGTTAGTCTCGCCCGCGACCACAGAGGTTGCACTTGCAATGTGCCTTGATGAGGGTCGCGTGTGACACCCCAATTTCTACTCTAAGGGTTAGGGTAATGTCAGTAAAGAGACCTTTGGTCAATAGCCAAGTAAGATCCCAGAACGGTTAGAGAAGTCAATACAACCTCCCTTTTAAGTCTAACCACCTTAGATAACAAACTATCGTTTTGACAGATCTTAAGAGGTATTAAAACAAGGTCTCATAAGTAATGCGGAGATAGGCATAGGATTGCAAACGCAAATAATAATTACAGTGTTTCAAATCTTAAATTACAAAACGAGTTCCATTACTATTACAATTAGAAGAAGAAAAAAAATTAAATTAAAAGCACGAATAGACTTATAAGCAAAATGGCTTCTAACTTTCTCTAAAATAGACACAAGTTTTCAAATGTCACTGGGTCTTCGTCGGCCTCGTATGTTTCTTCGATACCTGGCATGAAACTCCATGAGCTTTGAATACCCAATAAACGCACACACACCCTGTCCCTTTTTCTCAATCTAATACACAATAGCAATTACAACAATAAGAGAAAGAAACATGATATTCAAGTAAATAACAAGGGTTACAAGGTTAGTTGTTAGAATTCTAGAAATCCCCCAAAGAGATTTTATCCTCCTAGCCACAAGAATTGGACACGGATTATTCGGTATGCCCCCTCTTTTGTTGCTTTGTAAACCTTACCCCGGATGCCTACCAACGGTTACATACCGCGTAGTGCCAACCAAGGACCTCAAAAGAGACTGCAAAATAAGGGCCTTGCCCATTCCCTCATCACACCAAAACCACCCAGGGTCTGAATATAACCGCTCCATTCAAGGGTTCTGAAATAACCACTTGCGCAAGACTTTAGCTTTCAAAAGGGAACATGTTCTGCTAACCAATTCAATTAAAACATGACCTTATCTCATAACAATACTCATGTGATCGAAACCCCATTAGCCACCCTATTAAGTTTTCCGTTTAGATTAATGTTTTAAGTTAGTTAGCATAAGCAAATATATATATATATTTGCAAAAGCATGAGCCTCATCGAAGGACTGAAATAAGAGGTATATAACCATGACATATGTAATATCATACCAACACATGATTATAAACTAATAAGTGCATTCATGAAGATAAGAGCTTACAACACCAATGCAAAAATAAATTTCCCGATTCGGTACCATTTATGGATTGTAATCAAAAGAACCATTTTAGATTTTTCTTGAGCTTAGTCTTCCTCTGGTTCGTAGAAAATTTTATCTTGTTTTTAGAACATTTTTCGGAAGTGGGATAGTTTTTCTAGATTTTTAGTTATGCAAGAAACACTCCAGCACTGTCAGATTTGTTGATCGTTACAAAAATCGGATTTTCTTTCAACCCGCTCACTCTTTTTCAACACTTGAAAGGTAACCCTTTAAGGAAGTTTTTGACATAAAAATGAGGTCAAGGAAATTTTTCTACATTTTTCTATAATTTTCGCAAGTTAGCAGAAAAACTGGTTCTTTGAGCACAAAGCTTGAAATAAGAGAGAATGTAAGGAAAGAGGGTTACCAAGGATAATTTTTCACTTGTTTTATAATAAAAACATGCTAAATAGTATATATTAAACTCATAAATTTAGATTGAAGGTGTTCCTTTAGAAATTATGAGAGATAGGTGTAGAAAACGATAGTTTTGCACCGATTTAGAGAAAATACAAGAGTGGAATAAGGCTCAATTCTTTTCTTTTTTTAACACAAGAACACCATTACAATACATCTGAAAATATCATTTTAAACCTCTAATAACATGTATTTGAAAAAAGAAAATAAAAGAGAGAGTTGTGTTGTAGCTTACTTAAAGTTAGGTGAAGTGCATGCACAATTTTCTTCTCTTTTCCTCTCCTCCACTACCAAAGTTCACTCTCTTCCACTTTTTCTTTCTCTCAACCAAATGTGTAGGTATGTGAATGTATGAGATTTGTAACATGTGGAGGGTGGTGGTTATTTTATAGAAAAGAAATGGTGTGAATTGTCTAAAATGCCCTTGGTTCCAATTCAATTGAATAGTTCTTTGATTTAGTTGGAATATAATGAAATGAGTTGTGAGTATGACTTTAATTATGTACTTAAACATGATCTAGTTATGCTTAGATTTAATTTAATTCATGCTAGTTAAAAGTACATTATATATATATATATATATATATATTCAAATTGTACCTAGGTCAAAGACAAATCTCCATGATTTTAGCAATGTGTTTCAAATTGGTACACTCTAATGGTAGCTCTAGGGGTTGTCCAGCCATGGGGAATGGATTTGAGGGGATTTCTTTTGATTATTTGTGTACAATTTGTATACTATTTGTAGATATTTTTGTGTACAAAAGATTTAAATAAGTTTAAAGGTACAAAATGTATATATTTATATATAATAGTACTAACTTGGGGTCAATTTGTAATTTAATCAAAATGTGAGGCTTTGGCTTTAATTTATGAATTTGAACATTTAATTAAGTATAGTGTTCAATTTATTTAGAATTTGGAAATTTAATTCGGTTAAAGTTTCTTTATTTTGAATTAAATAGTGAATTGTACTAAGAACAGGAAACCTAGGGTTTCTGTGTGGAAAATATACTTAGAAAATTAATTTTATTATTATTAGGGTTTTAGAAATGGTTCCTGAGTTCCTAGGTTCAATTTAGGGTTTGCGAGTTTTTGGTTGGCTCGTGTTTTTGATTCTTGCGTTAAAATTGCAATTAATTAAGAAATTGAGGGACTACAAAGAAATAATTTAAAAGGGTTAAAGAAACTATTGCAAAGATTAGGGGCCACAACCAAGATGCGTCCTCAGGTTGAATGTATAGAGGGAAGGTACATGGCCCGCAAGAGGGGCTACAGTACAGGCCGCAACCTATGTAGTCAAGCCTGTGGTAGGGGTGACTGTGGCCACAAATGGGGGGATCACACCTGCGACCTGTTTTCTATATAAATGGATGTTGTGTCTAAAAAATTTCTATTTTGGTTTCATCTCCTTCTCTCTCTCTCTCTCTCTCCTCTCTCTCTCTCTCTCTCTCTCTCATGTTTCGTCATTTTTTAGATTTTTGAGCTCTAAACATTGATTTCATCTCCTTTTACACATTTCTTCACCTTAGTGCCTTAGACTTTAGTGTAGAGGAGATTGAGGACTTCATTTTAATCTACACAGATTGTGTTTTCGTCACCGTCAATTTTGTGGCTTTTGGGCTTTCTACTCTTCTAGAGTTAAGGTAGGGATTTCTTAACGACGTGTGTTATTTAGCTTTGTTATTTGCTATCTTTGTTAGTTAAGGGTTTCTAGAAAAGATAGTTTTTGCATGTGTATCGGTGCACAAATTTGGGAAAAAGTCTTGTTTTTTATTGTAGTTTGAAATTGGTAAGCTAGTAGAAAATTGTATTTTGAAAAGAAATCCCCAAAGTTTGTCAAAACTAGGATGGTTGACGTTTTGGAAAAGTGGCGTGGAATTGTGTATGTTGTGGGGTTTTGAGAATAGAAGTTTGGGTGATAAATGTTTTTGAGCTTTTGGGAATCACCGAGTATGTATTACAAAAAAGAAATTGTTGAAAAGAATTAATTGGATGTTTTGGGAAAATTGTATATTTTCAATTGAAATTCACAAGACTCATAAAGAGTGTGAATGTGTTTTCGGGAATCATGGAGATTTTGTATAAATCATTAGAATTCCGATTTTGATATCATTTTGGATATTGTTGTGGTTATTGTTATCATTACTGTTCTTTTAATAACGGCATTAGAGATAATTATTTTAGTAATCGGTAGAGGGTTGTATTAATTGTTATAGAAATTGCATATAGACTAGGGAACATAAATGATTTACAAATCATAGATCACATTGTGCATATCATGGATTTGTAAACTGGAGATTTTATGTTTTGAAAACGTTTTACTGTTTTGAAACACATGCATTGTGTTATTGGAAAGGATAAATAAAATGATGAAGTTATAAGGGGGTGTGGTAATTAATTTGGCCTGTGTGCCCTTGGTGTAAGACCAGAAACCCGAGTGGTAGAGGCCGATTCCATCCAGATAATCCCGGAGAAATGACATAGATAGCTTGTATAGCTTTCTATTATGAACACTAGCCCTGGAGATTTATTCATTATATTTATCGTCTTATCATTTTGAAAAGGATTACTGGGAAAGATGTTTTGGAAATCTCCCATTGCATTGTTTCAAAGAGAAAAATGCATGTTTTACCATGGCATTTCATATGTCTACACCTTATGACATTGTTAAATATCATACACGTCATTAAGTTTATTTCTACTAGGCTTTATGCTCACCCTACGAGGGAAACCATTTTCAGGTGGACTGGTGTGCCTCTGCCAAAGCGATGACTTGGGAGGATCTTGGAGCTTGAGGCTTGTATTTATTGTTTTCTTTATTTATTTTGTTGTAATTTAAGCCAAGGACTTCTTTGGATTGAGTTGTGACTCATTTGTTGTAACCAGGCGAGGCCTTGGAAATTTGTAACCTTTAAGGCAATAACTTGTACAAGAGAAATGTTATCTCATATTAATCATGTCTCATAATCCCTGTTATCAAATGAAAAGTTGTATAAATGCATGTTACTAGTAACTTTAGGCATGTTTTATTAATAATATGATGGAGTAGAATATCTATTTATTTTAGGGCATTACAGGCTTGCTATTTCAACAAAACAAAAAAAAAATTTTGAATAGACAAAGTTTTGACAGATAAAATTTAGATAAAAAATTAAAAAGATAATAAAATTTTGGCTAATATTTGAACAGAAAGACAAAAAAGATTGAACATGTAATAAAATTTGGACATATATTTGAACAAATAGACACACACACACACACACACAAACACACACACAAAAATGAATAGATAGACAAAAAATGTGAGCGAATAGAAAAAAAAATTTGAACAGATAGTGAATAAAAAGTCAACAGATAAATTAAGGCGTAAATTTGGAAACAAAATATCCTTTCAAAACATTGAAATGACTTCTCACCAAATTATTTCACAAAGGATAGACTTCTCACGAATAAAAGATATCCACTTGACCTAATTTTTTATACTCTCCTTAGATTAGATTTATCACCAATTTACTCTTTAATATATAGCATATAAAATCCTTACATGATAATTATAATTTTATAGCACATTAGCACTAAAATTATCAAAATAAACACATAATTTAAGTAAATTTATTATATATAAGAATTCAAGTAACACTTTTATAGAACGATAAGATTAAAATTAATATTATTCTTTTGTAACATATATTATAATATAAAATATCATTACATTAATTAAAATTAACTCCATTGTGATTTTATGTCAAACATCATATTTCTATAAATGATTACATATATATGTAGCGTCCAATTTGATATTGATTGATTAAAATAATGGAACTCAATATCTTTTTTGTTAAGTTTTTTAGAAGATAAATTGACAAATGCTGAATGATAAATAGTGTGGAGTATTATTTTAAGAAATAATGATTCATCAAAAATGATTATGTATATTCAAAGCATCTGTTGATATTTACTGACAATGCACCTTCATAAGCTTTACCAAAAAAGATATGCAAAAATAATTTGCTGAAATAAAAAATTTGTGATTATTATGATGTGTCACATACTTAATCAGAATCGTTTTGAGAATTGAAATTATTAAGGTTATAAAGATTTTGTGTCTGATTCATTTTGATAACCCTGTTTATGATTTGAATTTGTAATTATTTTATGCATCAATATGAATAACTCTTATGATATTAATGATATAAGCATAAATCCTACATTTGATTAACACAAATGAGGATTTGATATCAGGTTGACAATATACCTTCTTTTTTTTTCTTTTTTTTTTTTAAAAAAATTTGAAAGAAATTGTTTTATGAACTTTTTACATAGGATCACACACAGTGACAAAACTTTTCATCAGCTATTAGCAAATCTTGTTGTATTTGACTTTGAATTGTTAAAATTTTTTACACATAAAATATTAAAACTCAAAATTAATTTTTCATTTTAAAAATATATTCTCGTACATCACACTGTCACCTACTAGTATATATATATATATTCGTACATATGTTTGGTTCAAAGATTTTTTTTCCGTACTTGGTTCAAAACTTGGGTTTAGTAAATATTTATGATTTTCTGAGTTTATTTATCGGTGATAGTTTTTTCTAAAATTCTAATATATTATAGTTGCAAATATATTGTCTAGAATCCTCAATTCACATGAGAAAACACAACTTCAAAAAAAAAAAAAATCAGATCATTATGAACAAGTTTAAAGCTATAATTGATTGATAAATAAAAAAAAATTGTTTGATCGTTTATAATTGTTTGAATGATCTATAATGATGTAAGATTTAGGTGGATTCACATTGGATTCGAGTTGTGTTTTAATCGGATCATATTAGAATTTCGTCAAATTCGATTTGAATATGGTCCATTTACAAATCTACTTTCATCTAGTTTTTGCGACAATTCACAAAAATTGGTGATCCTTTTAATTATTTTATTTTATTTTAATCGATTTCTCATTAATTGGATAATTAGGCCTCTTAATTTCTATAGAAGTCTCTCAAAAACAGAAATAATCTTGTAGGTTCGCAAGACCATATGTTTGTGTGCCTGTCCAATGATGTTCCATCTTTTGTTAACTAATTCCATAATTATAGGATCACGTATTCATTCAACCCATTGTTATTAGTTGGGCACACAATCAATCTACGATTCTCAAAATACAGGATAATTCCTAATGGATTATTTATAGTTAGGGAACCTAATAAAAAACGTGTCTCAATATGGACCTTAAACTTCTCTAAACTTACGACAAGGATTGGGAAATCCTAGTTTCATATAGATTAATAGATTGTATAACACTACATATATATAAATAGACCTTCTCTCCTAAATTCTTCATAGCCAAACACAAAGCACTGCTCTCTTCTCTTCTTCCCTTGTAGCCTTCCCTGCCCATGGTTTGATCTCTCATGTTCCAACTTCATCTTCCTTAACAAGAAGGTATTCACGTCCTGCACCGATTTCGTGCCACTAAACTCCTTCCTTCACTACACTCACAACCCATCATTGACAACTCTCGAAATTACTTACCAGCACAGCCAAGTGGCCAAGTAGCCAAGTCACTTCCTTACCCATCATCTCTTGATAGCTGCTATAACATTGTTAGTAATTAATCTTTTTGATACTACTTATGTCAATTGTATTTCATCATCTCTTGATAGCTATAAACATTGTAAGGAATCATTGAAGGAGAAACATTCAACATTCTGATATAGAATTTACTATTTTCCCCACCTTTACCAGATCACCCAACTCATCCCAATTCCTAACAAAATTATTAAAATTGGCTGAATTTCTTTTCCCAAATTAATTTCTTAAATCCATTGAGAGTGTCTGCTATAAATCACCGACTAGTTAAATAGTGAATTTTACCATATTTTTCTTCACTAATGTCAAAAGTTTAACATTGTTAAAAATTTGTGGTTGACTTCTTGATGTTACTTCTATTAAACAACCTACATGAAACTTTTTTTCAATCCTTCATGAAACTTTTTTGTTTTTTCAATCCCATTCTTTAACAGGTCTTTACAAGTAGTTGTAATCTATTGTCTCTATACTTAATTAAGCCCCTTGCACTGCCCTAATGGGAATTTTAATTTTACAGTCACTTGGAGCACTCAATACAGACCCTCTACCTTCACATTATGTAGTTATCGACCAACAAAGTGTAGAGGGCCATGCTTCCATCAGGTTTTTGGTATGCAGCAGTAGACGTGGAGTTGATTCACAATGCAACCCACATGGAGGAAGTGACTTGGCTATGCTGGGAAGCAATATCGAGAGTTGTTGATGATGGGCTGTGAGTCCAGTAGAGGAAGGAATTAGCGCGCCACAAGATCAGTGCATGATGTGAAGACCTTCTTGTGGGGAAGATGAAGTTAGAACATGCTTGAGCAGCAGAGGATGATAAGATGCTAATTGACTTTTGAGCTTTGGATGGATCGAAAAGGGCCAAAGTGATTTGGTATTGTGCTGTCTTTGCAACTTTTTGTGTCATTTGGTCGGAAAGAAATATGCGGATTTTCGAAAATAAATTTCAGGATGTCGAATTTTTGTGGGATAAAGTTTGTCACTCAACCTCTTTTTGGGCTTCGGTGAATCCTCTTTTTAGAGGGATTTTTACATTTTTTTGTTAGTTAGAGATTGGTTGTCGGTGTGTGACATGTAGATGGATTTTGATGTTGTCTTGTTTGGGTTTTGTATATTCTTTCTTTTTTTTTTGTCTTCTTTGTAAAGGATGCCTTATCCTCGTTTCTTTTTGTTCATTAAGAAAATTCTTTTTTATTGATAAAAAAAAAAAAAAAAGATGGAACAAACAAGCATATCACCAATACCAAGAGGCAAAACAGCAGCTTGTTGAAAAATGCAGGGAAAAGAACTAATTTGGCAAAAAATGCAAGGAAAACAATAATTGAAGAAGAGCAGAGCTACAAATTGCAACAAAGCAACTCTTTCTTTTGACGATGAAAGAGTTTTGGAGAGAGGGTTATACAATCCTAATTCACATGAAACTATTTGTTTTAGAAAGTGTAATGTCCAAAATCCTAATTCACATGAAACTATTTGTTTTAGAGAGTGTAATGTCCAAAACAGTAGTGTTGCCACACCAGATTGCTCAATTGATCATCATTATAATTCATTTTGTCTATGTGTAGTGTTATTTTCTTAAAGACAGTATATAGATACAAACTAATAAACACAAATTTTCGAATTTTGATATAATAGGGAATTTGACAAAGCAAAGATTAAACAGAAGCCATAAACACATTGACTTGTCAAATAAAAAAAGAAAAAGGAAAAAAAGTGTTTCACAAGGGAACAAGGCACAGTGACCATCTATAATTAGCTCACACGCAAGTTTTGTGTAGTGCTTGAACTTTGGAAGCACATCATGCAACAAGAGATGCATAGGTTATTGGTGCATCTAGTTCCAAAAATATAATTAGCACATCAGGTCTGTTACATGTTTCTTAAAGTTACAAAGGTGTTGTATTAGCTAGAACAAAGAGTATCACTCTTTTTGGTTCTACTCAACTGGACGGATCAAAAAATAAAATAATTTTTTAAAAAAAAAAACACACACAAAATTTGCAAGCATTTCAGAAATCTCATATCCATGAATCTTCAGAGTACTATTACAAGTTCCCCTATTTCTATGTCAGCAAAAAAAGAGCATTAATGGAAAATCTCATGACCCCCTTGCCCTTTATATCATCCACCAAGTTTGCTGTCTTTGTGCACTCAAAACCATTGCAAACTCCCCTTCAATATGAAACAGATTGTCAAGAATTGATTCAATCTAGGTGCTATATAGGATTTGAATGAGAGTAGGCAATGGCATGACATAAAAACCAAAACACAATATTATGACTTATGATAGAATGCCTCCGTATTCAATCAAAACACAAGGTTTCCCTTAATGCACCTAATTCAACGCCATCCTATTCAATCAAAAGCTAGCAACTCACGAGAAAAATATTCCAGAAAAAGTACAAGCTGAAAAGACCAAAGAAATGAAAACCGGAAGCTCCCAGAAGGCTTTGTAATATAAAATGTAGCGTTGCACAGCTCCCATTGAAGTTTTTCATCAGAAGTATCCAAAGTGCACCTGATTTATAGCTAACCCTCTCTGCTTCTACCAAACAACCCACTTTAATTTCTGAAAACACGACCAAAACATAATTTCGTATTTTGGGGGTAGGTAGGCAGTCTTACTCCCGCTCACAGCAGGCTCTTGTTTTCTTTGTGAAAACTTGAACTTTAATTGCAGCCTTTGTTGGTGGAGTTCTGTTTTTCTGTACTCTCTTTTACAAATATTCTATTTCCTTTGATCCTTTGTTCAGGATTGTGGCAAAGGGTGCTGTAATTGTTCAAGCAAATGGAGGAGTCCTATTTGGGTATTTTATCATTGTTCCGTGTACACAGGGAAAAAAAAATGCTGAAAGCCATTTACAAGCAAAAATCAACCAAGTATGACTAATTTCTTAAATTTCATTTCCATGTAAAAAATTCAGTAGAGATAGAGCAAAAACAGAGCCCATTAAACACTAGACTAAAATTCCTGTACCCATTGCATATACAAACATGCAAATAAAGAATTTTTTTTTTTTAAAAAAAAAAAAAAAAAAAGAACTAGCTATAAAAACTGTTTTTGGTTAGACTTTCAAAACTTAATTCCACTGTTTGTTTTGCGTGTGGTGTTTGGTTTGCATTTTCAAAAGTTGATTCCACACCCACTTTTGAATTGTAAGTTTTTTAATCAAATATCATATGTCACATCATTTATTTCAAACTCAATTCAAAATTCTTTTTAAAACTTATAACTAAATAAATTTTACACACTCAAATCATAATTCCGAAACTCACAAATTCAAAATACAACTCTATTCTCAAATTATAATTCTAAAACTCTGTCAAATGCTACCTTTCATTTCAAGGTACTTGTAGAAAATTTATGTTTCGAACGCACGTCATTTAACTCCTCTGACAAAGAGCATTAACTCTAACAATGCATAAGTATCAAAGAACATCTATTATTTTCTGGACTTGTAGTAACAGTTATATTAACTTCATTGGTACATAAGCGTGTACGTGAGTGTGTTTCACAAAGGTAGATCGAACAGAGACCATCACTGGCTGGAATGAATAAATATAAATCACTAGCTAGAATGAATAAATAAATAAATGATTAGAGGAGGCATAATGCATAACAAACAAATTAAAGCTACCAAAACTCCATTAAATTTTGTAAATTAAAAATAAGTCAGTGACATGCATACAATAATCATTAATGTTGTGTTTGCTTTGGGGATTTGGGGAGGAATTTGGAAAGGGAAAAGGAAAAGGTGTGTGAAACTATGTGAAATGTAGGTATATTTTTTTCACATTTCACCTACCTTTTCCATTTCCCTTTCCAAATCCCTCCTCAAATCCCTCAACCAAACACAGCATAAGGGTTTGCCAACAGCAAATAGAATGACTTTTAATGACCAAAACTAAGACATGGTTTCAAGAAGATCAATTGCTTACAATCTTGAGAATGGTTTTGTTATTGGATCCATGAGAGGGCAAGGCTTGTCCAGATGAAAGATTCAGAGTTCCCATGGATTGGAG
Source organism: Camellia japonica (assembly GCA_030407325.1). Taxonomy (NCBI): domain Eukaryota; kingdom Viridiplantae; phylum Streptophyta; class Magnoliopsida; order Ericales; family Theaceae; genus Camellia; species Camellia japonica. The sequence continues at coordinate 54,124,946 of JAPPVO010000014.1, forward strand.
ATGACTTGTTGAAATATCGTGCATGCCAAGATGAGTTCCAGAAGTAATCGATCGCTCTTGCCAGACATGAATGAGGCTAGTGGCGTTGTTGGGAAGCTTTTTGGAAATCTGAAATCAAGATAATCATGGATTAGGAGGCAGCAAGAGGGTGCTATGTGAGGTGACTAATCAACGTTCACGTACAACACTTTTGTTCTTAAATTTTTTTTAATCATTTAGGGGAAAGGATAAAAACAAAAAACTTGAATTCCAAAATTTCACTGCAAATTCTCCAAGTTATGTTACATTACCAAACCAAACCAAGCCTTAAGTCCCATCATGCCAGCACTAAATGATTAGCAGTAAACTAAGCTTGTATTAGTATGTAATATGCAATTCTTTCAAGTAATGCATAGTGCCAACCAATAGAAAACTTGAATTCTTGGTGAATATAATGATTTATGCAATTTATGCAAAAAGACTTAAATCTGTAAGCTTACCATCATTGTCAGCCCTCCATTGAAATGAATCCACCTTAATAGAGAGCGTAATTCTTATTCAATTTTCAAACAATTCTGCCATTGTTTCCTCTTTTCGAGTAGATAGCAAAATCAGACTTGGAAAACACTGACTCAAAGATGAATTTTCAAGCCATACATCAGACCAAAAAATTATAGATGAGGCATAACCTATATTCAGTCTAAGGTTACTTTGTAACAAATCTTTAAAGGTGCTCTGTTCAGTCCACAAAATATTATTTTACAATTTTTCAAAATGACATAACATACAAGCAGGTTTGAGAAGGAAGCTTTAATCAAGGCAAGCCTTCCACCCAAGGATGATAACTTCTTTTTCCATATCGCTAACTTCTTTTTGTGGAAAGAATTACCTAAAGGTTTCCCATTTCCACCCTCCATCTCATCACATTCTCCCCATTTCAATCAATATCCCACACTACATAGAAGCTCTAAAAATTCGTCAACAACATCTAATAGTCTGACACCAAAGCTTCTTTGTCATCTACAATATGATATAATTCTAGAAAGGTCCTCATCAGAGAGGTATCCTTACACCATATATCTTTCCAATGCTCAATTCTTCTTCTAGTCCTCAATGGCAAAGCACAATTGTCTATTAAAATCTTCCCACCCTCCCTTTCCTTATCCCCTTCCAAAGACCAACTTAATATCAATTTCAAAGCTTGGAGGTCTAACCCCCATCTCAGTCCCATAAATAGAATGTAGGACTCTCCTCTATAAACATCTGTTCTCGGTAGTAAACCTCCACAACCACTTACCCAAAAGAGTTTGATTGAAGTTGTGCAGATGTCTAATGCCTAAACTAGCTTCTAAAGATAGAAATTTCAAATAATCATATCTAAATCAAGGACCGATTAATAACTGAGTTGATATGAAGGTAGATTCAAATACCCTTTTACATACCTTGCCATCAAAAGACCAAGAGGCATTATCAACAGAACAAAGAACAAAAGTTCTTGGGGGGAGGGGGGTGCAGAGGGGCAACAAAGTAAAAGCAGATCACAAAACATAACCCATTCAAGTGACAACATGTTTGAATCCTTGTACCCATTGCAGACAGGTTTATCAACTCACAACAACTCCACATCAAATATTCTTCTAAATAGCATCTACGACTATAAAGCATAGCATTTAAGCAAACTAAACATAAAACTATAAAATTAATGTCTAACTACTTGCAAAAATTCCAATGACAAAAAATATTAATGTTAGGAATCCGGAAATAAACATAGAAGGGTGAGAGAAAAAAAGAAAAGAAAAAAAAAAAAAAACAATATTTGTAAATCACATGCACAAACAAGAACACAAGATTTACATGACCATGAACCTTAGCATCATCAAATACAGATTATACATGCATGTCTACCACCACTTTGTTGGATACTCATGGCCATCAACCTTAGCATCATCAACATATTCAAGGGATTTGACATCTTGAACCCGGAGAAGCATTGATTGCTGTGCTCTACCCCAAATTGACAATATATGCTAAGTTGTCTCAAAAGAACGATGTAAAAGAATGGCTTAATGGCAGTTTGATTGCATTTTGGGGGAAGGCTCATAATTCGGTTAACTATTATTTGATTATTGACTCTTCATAAGATGTCTTGATGGTGCTAGAAAGATTAAATTTCGAAATCTAAAATCAGAATAATCATGAATTAGGAGGCAACAGAGAGGGCACTATGTGAGGTGACTAATCAATGTTCAAGTACAACACTTTTGTTCATAAATATTTTTTTTATTTTTTTTTAAAGCATTCAGGGGAAAGGAATAAAGGGAAAGCTAACCCATTCAAACTACAACACTTATTGCTCACATCCCTTTATTAATTCACAACATGATGAGAAACAAACACAATGCATTTCTTTGACAAGAGCAGTCAACCTGACCATGGTGGGTACCTAACTAACCAACAAAAATTGCAGTGGATGAAGCTACTACTTGCATAGCCATAATGTCAATCTCTTCAACAGAATTGATGCAAAACAACCATCACACTGTATAAAAGAAAATGCTTAAATCAAATTAAGTGCCGAAAACATTATGCAAGAAAATGTTTAAAATGTAATAGTGAAACATTTGAATTCAAATAATCAGAAAGGTTCCAATCCAAGAGATATTGTAAGATAGTCATTCCCTCAACTACATCCATAGAATATCACACATTATTTTATGGGTTTGTATTATCAGATTTATTAACTTCATGTTCTCCACCAATCTTTCCATCTCTTGGGAACTTCTTCCAAACTTCAAGCAAAAATGCGGACAATAACAATGCCTCAAAGATAACACCATATGCAATCATCTTTTCTTTTGCAGGCTTCAAAATGTTGAGTCCTAACCATATGTTGAAGAAGCTCAAGAGGAAGACTATGTGTAACATCCCGAATAGTACCTTTTTACGGAAATTATACGTTAATCTATTTTTACCTTAAGCTAAATTAGTTACCTTATAAAAAAATAGTTAAATTGACACTTGGAAAAGAATATTTAATTTTACAGTTATATGTGATAAAATGTAATTTAATTTTAAATTAGGGATCATTGTATGTTAACAAAAGATGATGATGTAATATTATATTATTTGGGCCCAAGTGTAATTACTTAACAAGAAATTTACAGGTGGCACTAATAAGATAAGTATAGCCTGTTAGGTAAGTCTAGTAACCTATTGGATAAATGCTTTAAGAGGACATTGCTGGAGGCATCCAAAATATGCCACCTGTGAAGGTAATGATTAAGGGAAAATTAGGCTTAGAGGCATTAACACTTTGGCCAAGTATATAAAGGGGTGAGGTAATAAACGAAGGCAACACAAAACAGCAAAGGCTCAGAGGAAATAGAAAATAAATAGTAGGAATCAATGTTAAGATGAGTTTTATTATATTTTGAGTTATCATAAGTTGTTTTATGTAAATTATGTTTTGCAAATTATATTAGTTTTTAAAGTATATTGTTTGTTAAGTGAACCCTATTTGCTTAAAAATGGAAACTCATGGATAAAACTGTTTATTAAATATGTTTTTAAGCAATGATTTTGTAAGTACCACACAAAGATTCCATACCTTGGAGGACTTAAATAACCATTAGCCCTCTAAATTGTTGACCCTTTGACCGTCCCATGCCTTGGGGGACTTAAATAGCCATTAGTTCTTTAATTAGTCACTTCTCTATTCTGTTCTATTATGTACCGTGGTTATGATTATTTTGCTTATATGATTTCTAATTAAGTTATTTAAAATGATTAACTGATATGGAACTATTCTTTGTTTAACCAAATAATTATCCATAGTGACTTTTATATCATTATACTCTCAGTATAATATTTATCAATCTGTCATGTGCTTATAACTGTTAAACCATTTTAGGAGAAGTGGCAGGACTAACGAGGGGTAGACACAAGGCACTTTGTAAACATAGTCTACCTCTGGTAATGCCAAATAAATAAGAGCTCCAACGTATATTGTGGGTATTGATTTCTGACCACACAACCAAACAGGAAACTTAGCTAGAGAGCACGCGGCAAAGTAAATTAAGCCAACCACCTGCCAACAAGAAGGTGAGAATACCGTGGTGGTTCGTCCACCCGGGGGCACTCCGACGATCAAGTCAGACAAACAATCTCTCAAAGATATCAAATAACTACTAAGCTCACAGAATAAAGTGTCACAAATAAAAGCATACCTTAGACCCACAGGGTTGCCTCACTTTTATAATGATCAATGTCCAACTTTCCCTAGAAGTCTTACTTCATGAGAGTATCCTTCACAAGGATAACATTTGTCACAACTCATACTATTCAGATTAAGATGAACTTTCTTAAGAGCCCATCTCTATCCAAATAGGTAGCTTAATGTCATCTAGGACTCTTGTCCTCTATCTGAATATCTCAAATTTTGACATTACCGCACCATATCTCAGCAATATCATAACAACCTTAGCATCATGGATCGCCCACGTGGCACCTCAGCCAATATCTCGGCCACATGGCACGACCCTAAAAATGCATCTCCACAATTGCCCCCTATGTTCTATTACCTTTGCAACCTGAGGTGATGGAACCTATATCATCTGATCTTCCAACATGTCAGCTAAACAACAGGCTAGAGATACTCCTCCGACCGAGGTCATGACTCGTGGGTGTCAAGAAACAAGGAGTCAAGTGTCCACTCATCAAGAATCAAGAACCAACATGTTCTTTCATCCAAGATCAACATCTCAATCGAGATCGCACTACTAGCCGAGATCATGACTCGCTAGTTCAAGAATTCCAAGAACCCAAGACGTGTGTGAGCTATCATGCCATAACTGTCTCAACCATATTGCCTCCACGTGTTATCACCATATTGGAGTGTACCAATCACATCCCCATCATGTCGCATCAGTTCTACCCCACGCCGCCTAACGTCAGCATGGGCACGTCACCCAAGGATTCGAAATCATAACTTTTTGCTGCCTTTTTCCAATTCCAACAAAACCTTTTCATTTTTCCATTTCGTCTTTCTCTGTGTCTCCAGACTCTCTCTTTCCCTTGGCCTCTACGAACCATTATCGTTGTTTTTGAAGCATTCATTGCTATGAATAGTGCATTCAAGAATTCCAAGAACCCAAGACGTATGTGAGCTATCATGTCATAACTATCTCAACCGTATTGCCTCCACGTGTTATCACCAGATTGGAGCATACCAATCACATCCCCATCATGTCGCATCAGTTCTACCCCACGCCGCCTAACGTCAGTATGGGCACGTCACCCAAGGATTCGAAATCATAACTTTTTGTTGCCCTTTTCCAATTCCAACAAAACCTTTTCATTTTTCCATTTCGTCTTTCTCTATGTCTCCAGACTCTCTCTTTTCCTTGGCCTCTACGAACCAATATTGTTGTTCTTGAAGCATTCATTGCTATGAATAGTGCATTCAAGAATTCCAAGAACCCAAGACGTGTGTGAGCTATCATGCCATAACTGTCTCAACCGTATTGCCTCCATGTGTTATCACCAGATTGGAGCGTACCAATCACATCCCCATCATGTCGCATCAGTTCTACCCTACGTCGCCTAACGTCAGCATGGGCACATCACCCAAGGATTCGAAATCATAACTTTTTGCTGTCTAATTAAGGCCGAAATGTACATCATTGAGGCTGTTAATTAGAATCTCTTAACTTCACTTGCTGGTCAAACTGTATACTTTATGTGTGTTAAGTGTCAATCAGGTTGTACATCGTCGGAGCATAAAATGGGCAAAAAGACAAAATTTGGACAGAGTTGACTTTCCCGCACGTGCGTTGACTTTTTCTGGGAAAGTCAAACCGACGTTTTTAACCTTTTTGGAAGTAAGTAGAAGTATAAAAAGAAAAGGAAAAGGCTTTTCTAGGGGTTTTGAAATTGTTTTGACCTAAAGAGAGAGGCTAGGGTTTGGGAAAGAGAAGAGAAACAAAAGCTTCAAGGATGTCTCCCATGGTGGTTCCTTCTCCATCTTCCTCCTTCCACTCCTCCATGAGTGGCTAGTCTTCTTTTCTAGGGTTTTGATGAAACCCTAGCCATGTAATTATTTTGTTTTCTTTTTTATTTTTAATTATGTAAAGGTTTGAACATTTGTATGGTGATATAGAAGTTCCTTTTATATATTTTTCATTATCTCTTCGAATATTTGACTTTCTGTGATTGTTGAATGTTATCCATACATGTGTTTTCTATTCCTTCACATTCAAGGTATGAGACGAACCATACTACGAGGAATGAGTCGTAGCACTACCTTAGTTTAGAGTGAACGATTCGTATTACTTGAGATGGTTCGTGCTCGTACATTGAATGTGATGATCTTCTTCTCAAATGCTTCGAGCTTGTAGTTGCGAAACATTAATCCGTTCAAACCATAGCATAATTGATTTCAATTGGAAACCCTAATTATGTGGTTAGTGGTGAATTCTCTACCCTAGGATTTTTCCCCAATTCAGTAAACCCAATTTCATTTATTATTGATAATTTAATTCCTTAGTTTAATTTATTCGTTATTAAATTAGGTTATAAACAACCAATCTTTTTATCAAAATTAATTTAGGAATTTGACAATTAAATTAGTTTAATTTCACAATAGTCCCTGTGAATCGATACCTGGACTTGCCATTATTCTAATTGAATTTGGTATAGTTTAGTATTTAATTTTGGTGTGTTCAACGACCCATCACTGCCCTTTTCCAATTCCAACAAAACCTTTTCATTTTTCCATTTTGTCTTTCTCTGTGTCTCCAGACTCTCTCTGTCCCTTGGCCTCTACGAACCATTATCGTTGTTCTTGAAGCATTCATTGTTATGAATAGTCCATTCGTGCCCAAGGTTCAAACTTTACCAACTGAACCAGACTAGCAGCCAAGCACTTCATCAGCTGCTCCACGCATCAACCCACCATCTCAATGGCAGTGCAAATATCGACATAGCAACAATCTTGCAGCCAGAACCAGGAGTAGGAAACACCGAGGTCCTAAGCTCCTAGCCTGAGACCTTGATAATCCTTTAATTGCCCTATCTGTGAGTAACCATCAAAGTAACCAATGATGACATGTTTCTCCGAACTCTTGTCGTAGAAGACCTTTTTGTTAACATCCTGATGTCATAACTATACAATTCACTCCATCTTCTTATAGTCAATCCAACATGCTCATGTCTCCATCAACTCAATATCTCAGAAAAGAAGCACATGAAGCAAAAGGACCAAGTTACAACTACCAAAGCCAAGGCATGGAAAGCCAAGGCCATTGCTAAGGCCGCCAAAAAGAAAGCTATTGAAGTTTAGCAGAGGCACTAACCAACAAGGAGCAGATGCCAAGACCTATCAAGAAGGCCAAGACACTATCCGAGATCAATATAAGGAGCAAGTCAACATCTCAGATAAAACGATCATCTCGAATCATGTCATCTCAGGTATAAGTGTTATCTCAAATACCTTCATCTCACCAAACTTTTTTGAAAATTTCACCAAGTATCACTTTCAAATCACTGACTCAGTCTTCATTAACTCATCTTTGCTCTCTGCCCCTAATGTGAATGTAAATACAACTTAGGTTCACATTAGGAATATATCATCTAAATCTTGTCTAAGTTTGACTTAGACATCCATGACCAGAGTTATCGTGTTTAGCTAGTCTATATAGAACACTTAAGGCTTAACCTTAGTGCACCGAAAGTACTACCTACCTTGGCTTTTCGTACAAATTAGCCAGATCATGGCTGATTTCGTCTTGTTTCTCATTGAAACATCACTTTAACTTAGTTCAACTCTGCCCTCCCAACAAGCCTAAGTTAAACGCACAATTCCTCATTGGAACATCCCTTAGTTTCAGCTCTACCTTCTTGGCAAGCCTAAGATAACTCGCTCAGGGGTCGTTCCTTTGATTTCATTTCAATGGCCATTCCCTTCGATTTATTCTTGACTTTGGCTAATGTTATTGACATCATTAGAGCCGAGCTCCATTTCGTTAAGCCACTGTAACAAGCCCGCGGGGGACCTCGCTACAGCTCGGACTCGATTTGTGTCACGGTTCTTAATCTTGAACCAAAGAGTCCAAATCCGGCAAATCGTTTTGGAAAACAGATTTTTGAAAGAAGTGCCAAACATGGACTGCTTTGCCAGATACAGAATCGCCACCTAAATATTTTATTTTTGGGAAATTTAGGAAACCCTGACTCGGTGCCAAAAGCCACGTGTCCGTCATCACCAAAGTTGCCTCGGCTCGGGAACTTGGGTACGATTGAGGAAGGTCACTTCGTGAGCACCCCCGCTCGCCTGGTCAAAGACCGGCCTCTACTAACCATGATATCTGTTTTTGAAAACCTTGTATGCTCTTATTCCGATTATTAGCCTAGGTTACTATGTGATGCTCGCAGCAAACAAGTATAGACTGAGTCGCCTGAATTGGAACAAAACATTTCATGTTTGTTTGTTTGAAAATGGTTTGATGGTGCTACCCGCAGGTAGGCTAAGACGCGGATTTGCCACCCTCAGGTGGGCTTAGAAAACATGATTTTGCCACTATCTAGTGGGCTCAAAACAAACATTTGATGAATTGTCCAATCCAAGTAACTCAGCCTCCACCCACAGGCATTTAAGGCAGTTATATCACATAAGCACATAGCCTCATGGTAAGCATGCTATTCATGGCAGTCACTCACACGCATGCAAGGATGCTAAAGCATAAAACTCACCGAGTACTCCAAGCCAAAACAGAAGCTCATTAGAAATCATGCATGATCCTAAATATACAGAAATGCCTAATGCAACACATGCAAAGATGCAACTATAGCAGGCTCGGCTATTCTAAATATGGGATATGAAATGCTACAGCTATCACGTATTCAATTCGGAATTGAAATACAAATGCAGTTTGTATGATGCGCCGAGCCCGGTGCATGCAAAACAGATGAATGATGCAAACATGCTGTCACACTGTATGCTAATTGAAATATGCCCTAATCTAACCATCATAAGCAGGTAAATAAAAGGGAAGAAAGACGTGGGGTTGGAAGACATACAATACACTCACCCACACTTATTACAGTATTGCCCTCGCGCAGAGGGTCCGAATAAATAATACAGTCCGAAATGAAAGAATAATACAGTCCGAAATATACAGTCCGAATAATATACAAATTCCTAATTAATTAACAAATTAACTAAGAAAAACTGTAAACTGGCATGCAAGCCAGGGGCTGCCTCACTTCCGCTGAATGATGTATGCTGGGCTGCCTTTTCGGAAATCCACTGGGATGCCCCAATTAGCCTCTGTTTGCAATGTTCCTCGAAATGCGTGCCAAGCCTCGGAAGACTGCTGATTCTTGATATGCTGCAACAGAGAGCAGGAAAGGGGCATAGCAATGTATTTCACAAATATATGCATGCCTCGATCCTCGTGCCACCAATCACGCATCTCGATGCATGATGGCCGAGGAGTCGGATTGCACAACTCAATATAGGATGAATGCAGATGAATGCTACAACAAAACCTAACTCCATCATGGATAATCCGGAGTGTCGGTGACTTGGGAATTGAGACCTGTTCCGTGAAACGTGTCTCGTTTCCCGTGCCCGGGCTAACTCCTATCCCGAACACGATGCAATATGCATGATATGCATGAAATGCAACTAAAATGCAACCCTAACATACACAATGCTGTGAAAATGAGATGCCTCGAAATGCGTGCACGCGGGCACGCAAACCGAGGCGATGATCCCAAGGCATGAAATGGCATACGCAATGCTGATTGGACTTACACTAACACGAGTGGACCTCAGCCACACTCACATAAGAGGCCGACGGATGAAAATGAGATGCCTCGAAATGTGTGCACACGGGCGCGCAAACCGAGGCGATGGCCCTAAGGCATGAAATGACATGAAATATGATATACAATGAGACTAAAATGAGATGTCTCGAAATGCGTGCCCGCGGGCACGCAAACCGAGAAAATGGCATACGAAATGCGATGAAGCTAAAATGATATGCAAAATGCAAAATGGACTTACACTAACATGAGTAAGCCTCAGCCACACTCACATAAGAGGCCGTCGGATAAAAAAAGAAGTGCCTCGAAATGCGTGCCCACGGGCGCGCAAACCGAGGCGATGCATACGGAATGCAATGATGCGAAAATGGCATACAGAATGCAGAATGGACTTATACCAACATCAGAGGACCTCAGCCACTCTCACACGGGAGGCCGTCGGATGAAAATGAAGCGCCTCGAAATGCGTGCACACGGGCGCGCAAACCGAGGCGATGGATTAAAGCATGAAATGACATGGAAAATGATATGCAAACATGCAAATGGAATTTCAGCACTTACAAATGATGCAAAACAGTCCCGAAAGATGGGGAAATGATACCAAATGCCCGGAATGGTCCCGAAATGCGATATTAAGCACCCGGAATGGCCTATAGCCATACTAAACATGCATAATTGGTACATGACATGCAAAACAGTAGCAAGGCAGCCCCAAAAATAGCACTTTTCAGTCTAGAACAAGGCCAAAGTGCAAGCATAGATGGGGCAGCAATAGCATGCAAAAATACGGACCAAGAGAGGGGTATTGAAACAAGTGATGCATGCGGTGCTCAAATGGAAAAGTACCCTTCTACAACACTGATGAGGGGATAAAAATATGCACATTTACAGTAGATGATATCCCCCAAATCAGTATGAAAACATGGTAAAAATGCTATGCAAGATTGAGGATACATAGGGCTATAACATGACGTACCCCAAACATTCATCAAACCAGCAAAGACCCTTAATAAAATATGTCAAGAAGATCAAAATATGACTCTTTCTAGTTCTGATAATGGCCGAAAACAGAAGCTAGATAAGCTTAAAAAAGCATGCAAAAAGGGGGTCAAAGAGAGATATAAAGACAAGTATAACATGGAGACCCCAAAAAAGATTGATCCCTTCTACAATGTTGTAGAGGGACACAAAATAAGCTCACTCACAGTTCATGACATGTTCCAAAACAGACCAGATGTAGGTCAAATAAATCATGCAAGTTTACGGTAAATATGAGAAATTGTGAAGCAAGTGCATGATAGAGGGGCCAAACAGGGTTGAGCCCTTCTTCAATGTTGAAGAGGGGCTCAAAATAGGCCCACTCACAGTTTACCTTATGCTCGAAAACAGATCACTCATAGGCTAGAAAAAGCATGCAAAAAAAAAGGGTAAAACATGGATTCAAAGAAAGTGGCATGTGGAGCATGAAAACAAGGTTGAGCCCTTCTTCAATGTTTAAGAGGGCCTCAAAATAAGCACAATATCAGTTCATGAGATGCTCCAATTCAGATCACACATAGGCCAAATATTCAATGCAAAATAATGGCATATAAGAGGATATTGAAAGAAGTGCAAGATGGAGGGCTCAAACAGAGTTGAGCCCTTGAACAAATATCAAGAATAGCTCAAAAGAGGACCACTTTCAGTATTGGTCGGAGCTCAAAACAGTGAGCAAGTAGGGTTAAGAAAAGAGGCAAGAAAGTGGTGTAAAAGAGGGAATTTGAGACTTACCCTTGAAGACCTTTCTTTCTTTGCTTCTTGGCTTGAGAAATGTTGCTTCTAAGCCTTCAAGAACCTCTCTTGTTGCTGGAAATGGAGTGGTGATGGTAGTGCTTGATGATGATGAAGGAATGGAAGCAAAACTTGAAGATTTGAGAGAAATGGAGATAGAGGAGTGTATGTATGCTTGAAGCAATTTTTCTAACCCCCTCTACAATGTTGTAGCTGCTGTTATAAAGGCCAAAGAGGGGGAGGCAAGTGGAGGAAATGCACCCAAGTATTCCCCTCCAAAAATATCCCCCGGATACAGATATTTTCTGGAGGAAACAGCTGTGCAGCTGTAAGGAACACACCCCAAGGAGCATGGCCGGCCATGTGCTTTTTCTGCAGGTGGCCGGCCGGCCACCCCCCATGGCCGGCCGGCCAAGGGTCAAAAATGAAGTGAAGATTTAGTGGCCGGCCACCAAGGATTGGTGTCCTCCCAGGTGTGCTGAACAAGACCCTGTGGTTCAATTTTGACAACTCTAAAACAGGAGAGAGAATAGGCCAATTCAAAGAGGGGTTCAAAAGGTTCAAAGAGAATTACTGGCCGGCCATAGGTTTTTAGGGTCCTCCCATGTGTGTACATCACAAATATGTGGTTTTGGCTCGAAGAAAATGGCCCTAGGGTGGTCAACATTAGCCCGGAAGTGAGAAAAACGGGCGCCGGGGGGCGCCGGAAGAGCATAACAGGTTGCTTGGACAATTACTAGCCTCCCACCCTCCAGTGATCTTCCTTATGATGAAACAGAGGTACCTGCCAAAAATGAACAAAAACCGATGCAAAACGAATGCTCGGGGACCAAAACACGCAGTTCGAGGTCCCGAAAATAGGCTGTAAGCACCGAAAGTGGCATTCGGCCACGAAGTGGGTATCTAAGACCCCAGTTGGGTGGTCCCGAACCGAGGCACACGGCCTGACGGCTCCGAAAACGGGGAACCGGGCTCCGAAATGGGCAAAATGGCCTACGGCCACGAAATGTAGCCCATGGCCACTGAGAGATGGTCTACAGGACCTCTCCCTCCCCTCAGGAAAGAAAACAGAGAAAACCGAGTCCGGTTTGCAAACCGAGGCAAGGTACAGAAGAGGGTTCGGAAGTCCGGAGGCAGGGCTCGCAGCCGCGACTCTGAGACTTCTGAACGAGCACAATATGCAACATCACCGAGCGCTCAATCGGTGACGTCTGAGTCTTAAGGTCGGTCAAAAATGGGGTGTCTACAGCCACATTCCAAGGCCTCGACAATCTCTTACCATCAAGATCTTCTAATCTTGGGCAAGCTTTGTTTTATCTCAACTATGTTTGCCTCCTGTAAGTTTTGATCTTTTCAAAATTGTTTGCCTAGGTCGAACTCCTTTCATATTGGATCTGCCAACCTAGGCTGAGGCTTTCTTCTCTTCAATCTGTACACTTAAGTTGATCTCTTGCCTTTTCGAACCTACTTATCTAGGCTAAAATCTTATCTTCTGGGATCTGCTCACTTAGGCTAAGCTCTTGTCCTCTTGAACCTAGTCATCTAGCCTGAGATCTTGTCTTCTAGGATTTGGGATCTGTTCACTTAGGCTAAGCTCTTGTCTTATCGGACCTAGTCATCTAAGCTGAGATCTTGACTTCTGGGATCTGCTCACATAGGTTGAGCTCTTCTATTTAGGATCTGCTTCACCTAGGCCATGCTCTTACATCTCGGATCTGCTCCACCTAGGCCATGCTCTTCTATCTGGGATCTGCTTCACCTAGGCCATACTTTTCTATCTTGGATATGCTTCACCTAGGCCGATGTCTTTTCTTCTCTTTGTTCTAAGTGTTGGATGTTTGCCTTTCATAACTGCTTTGTGTATGCTTTGCTATCTTCTCTGTCTTGTATGTTTCCATACTTCGACTTTTTCTTATCCTTTAAAGTCTGACAATCTGGTTGCTTACCTCAGATCAAAATACCTTAGGTATAGCACTAGTAAATTATCTCAGACTAATCATCTCGGATTTAGCTTAGTGATCAGCCATCTCAGGTAACATATCTGGAATAGTATCTCTATCAATCATCTTGGATAACTTCAACTTGTAAACTTTTTCTAATTTTTTTTTACAAGTGTTATACTCATTCATGCTTCCTACCCCTTAATGTAAACCTAAGTATCACTTATGTTCACATTAACGATGCATCGCCTAGTTCTTGCTTAAGTCTAACTTAGACATCCATGACCGAGATCATCGCGTTTGGCTTGCCCAAACTAAACACTTGAGGCTTGACCTTAGTGTACCGAGAGTACTTTCTACCTCAGCTTTTCGCTCAAACTAACCAAAACATGGCTAGTTCGCCTTGTTTCACATTGAAACACCGCCTTGTACTTAGTTCAACTCTACCATCACGACAAGTCTAAGTTAATCACCTTGTTCCACATTAAAACATTGCCCTTGTACTTAGTTCAACTCTACCATCACGGCAAGTCTAAGTTAATCGCCTTGTTTCACATTGAAGCATCGCCTTGTACTTAGTTCAAATCTACTATCACAACAAGTCTAAGTTAATCACCTTGTTCACCATAGGAACATCGCCTTGTACTTAGTTCAACTCTACCATCATGACAAGCCTAAGTTAATCGCCTTGTGTCACATTGAAACATCGCCTTGTACTTAGTTCAACTCTACCATCACAACAAGTCTAAGTTAATCGCCTTGTTCACCACGAGAACATTGCCTTAAGACTTTCTCACTCCTGGCGTATTTTTTAATCCGTGCCATTAGTTCTTCCATATTCTTCGGGAGAGTCTTTGCAAGTGATTGCTGGAGTGGGCAATCATCATCCAAGCTATTCTTAAAAGATACGACTGCGAGTTCTGGTTACAAGCTGAAATCCGGTTGTAAATCTCATAGTACCTCTTGGCATAGGCCCTAAGACCTTCGCCATCATTGATCTTTAATGCCAGTAGGGAGTCTACCTTCAGTGGCTGCAATCTGTTTGTAACAAACCTGGCCACAAACATCTCAATCAGGCCTTCCCAACTCTTCACACATCCTTTCGGCAATTTGTGGAACCAATCTGATGTTATTTCCCCAAATGACGATGGGAACACATTGCACAATAGTTGCTTATTTCCACTCCATAAAGCCATTGAATTTAAATATAATTCGACATGAAAGTCTGGTCATACTTACCATCATAGATCTAAAACCTCGGCACGTTAAACCTTTTCAGTGCTTTGAACGCATCCAACTTCACCGAGAAGGGCGTCTTTAGCTAGGCATTGGATGTGATCTTGGCATCGTGTCTCCTCCTTTGGAGGTAATTTCTCAGGTCCTCCTTCGTTTGTCTGGAAACTCGGTTGTCCTTTGACTTCAGCCTTTTCGGCATGCTGCTTCCTATGTTAGGGTGCATTCTCTTAGACTTCTCCATGTCTACTGCATCATCAAAATAAAGGCCCTGCCCTTGGATCTGTCAAGATCTCCAAATGTAGGTACCCTTGGTTCATGGTGTCCTTTGGGACTCCCCCTGCACTAACTCTATCAGCTCGGCATCTCGTGATTGCCGATGTGAATTTCCCTATCCCAGAGCATGCTATGGGACAGTTTGTATTGCCTTTTGTCCTCCTTTTTGTTCACCGGCCTTGGCTGCTGGTGCCGGTGTGTCTTGCAACGCAAACGCTAGTTGCATCATGTTGTTTTGTGTCATGATGTTGACCATTGTCTGCAAGTCTGTCAACTTGTTCGTCATGTCCTTCAGTTCCTCATATCTTCTAAGGCACCTATCCTACCATACTTGGAGATTGCCTTCGTGATAGTACTCATCTCGACTAACCCTCATGTTCCCATTTCGGCCCCTGGCAACATTGTTTGCCTCAGGGTCGACCTCCTATACTTCTTCGTTATTGTTCCCTCCTCCAGCATTGGGATCCATGTGTTCTTCCTCCTCACTATAAATGTCATCCCCAATCCGCACTTTTTGTCCATTGTTGGCCATCTATCCTTACTAAGTTCCCACAAACAACGCCAAATTGTGGGTGTTGATTTTTGACCACACAACCAAACATGGAACTTAGCTGGAAAGCACGCGGCAGAATAGATTAAGTCAACAACCTGCCAACAAGAAAGTGAAAATACTGCGGTGGTTCGTCCACTCAAGGGCACTCCGACAATCAAGTCAGTCAAAAAATCTCTCAAAGATATCGAATAAGTACTAAGCTCACAAAATAAAGCGTCACAAATAAAAGAATACCTTAGACCCACAAGGGTGCCTCACTTTTATAATGATCAGTGTCCAACTTCCCCTAGAAGTCTTACTTCATGGGACTTTATCATTCACAAGGATAACATCTATCACAACTCACACTATTCAGATTAAGATAAACATCTTCAAGAGTCCCATCTCTATCCAAATAGGTAGCTTAATGTCATCTAGGACTCTTGTCCTCTGTCCAACTATCTCGGATTTCGACATTATCGCACCATAGCTCGGCAATATCATAACAACCTCGACATCATAGATCGCTCACGTGGCACCTCGGCCAATATCTCGGCCACATGGCGCGACCCAAAAAATACATCCCACAATTTGGCTCCATTTGTGGGAACTTAGTATAGAATAGATGGCCAGCAACGAACATGAAGTGAGCATCGAGGATGACATTTATAGTGAGGAAGAGGAACACATGGGTCCTAATATTGGGAACAATAACGAAAAGGTACATGAGGTCGATCTCGAGGCAAACAATGTTGCTAGGGACTGAAACAGGAACAAGAAGGGGAGTTGAGATGAGTACTACCACAAAGGCGATCTCCAAGTATGGAAGAATAGGTGCCTGAGAAGAGATGGGAAACTGAAGGACATAGCAAACATGCTTGATTTGGTATTTTGGAATTAAAAAAAAAAAAAACATGTTCCTGGCCCTTCTACACTATATACATGCTTGATTTGGTAGAATCATTTTAAGGATTATCCTTCTCTAAACGAGAGATTTTGAGATGTAAAATTGTAATGAGGCCAGAATTGAGCAATTGTAACGAAAGATTTTAAGGATTATCTTGTCTTGAATTTTATTTAAAATTTTGTATGTCTCTTATAGGGCTATTTAAACATTTACTAGAAAAAACTACTCTCTTTTTTTTTCTTTTTTTTTAATTTAATTTAATTTTTTTTTTAATTTTTTAAAGCAATGCAGTTCTTAATAATCTTCCGAGAAAATTTATTTCATTTTGTCCCCCAAACTATTATTCGATTATCAATTTGGCACCCGGACTTCGTCTTATTTTAATTTGAGACCTAAACTTTTTGAAATTGATCAATTTAGCTCCCTCGGCGGCCGTCTGATTCTGTCTACAATAAAACACAATATGCTGATATAGCACCAAATTTTATTTGGAATTTCATTTTTATCCCCTAAATTATACCTTAAATGTCAATCAGCCCCCCAAATATTAAAAAATATATATATATATTTAATTAATAATTTTTTATCTCAACAATAAAAAAATATATATATAAATTTTAAATAAAAAATGAGAAAATTTCATTTTTACACCTATACGTTACCTGAATTTTCATTACATCCCCAAACTTTGAATAATTTCAATTTTATCCCCCAAAGTTTTTGAAATCGTATCATTTTTACCATTATCGTCATATTTGAAACGAAAAATGTTAAAAAATTACATTTTAGCCCCAAATTTCAAAAAAAAGATGCAAACACACCCTCTCTTATCCAAACTCACCATCTCTCCTCTTCTTCCAATTTTTTCCTCTCCTTCACCCTTGCACCAACCACCACCGCAATCACTCAATATTTCTCCAACCCAACTTCTCTCAAACCCAAATTCACTCACTCAATATTCTCTCAAACCCATATCAATTATCTATATATGTACATATACATATTATTTCTTCATCACCTTCATCAATTTCACTAACATCACTATCCGAACCACCAACTTCACCGCTACCGAACTCCATTATCACCACCATAAGCATCACCATCACCATCACCACCACCTTTCAACACCAAACCCACCTCCTCCACAACCAAGTTCTATTACCACTACCATCAAGCTTCGTGACCACCATCACGAGCTCTGCTGCTATCGTAGGACACCACCACCACCATCACCAGCTCTGTTACCAGCTAGGATCATGCTCCACATCATGTTATAAGTGAAGAAGAAGAAGAAGAAGAAGAAGAAGAAGAAAAATGAGGAATATGGAGGAGACAGAAACAAAAGATAAATGTTTCAAAATTTCGAAGTTAGTTTTCAGACAACCTTCGGCATACAGAAACCACCCATTATATGAAGAAGTGAGAAAGTGAGGTAGTGTAGGACGAAGTAGAAAGTGAGGTGAAGAGAATAGCGAAAGAATGAAGTAGAACCGTGAAAAATCGAGAACGATATGAAGTTTGAAAGATGGCTCGAAGAAAAATCAGAAACAAGAAGAAAAATATTTATTTTTTATCAACTTTCAGAGCTCCGACGACATGCAATAAGAGAAAGAACGAGATGTGTGAGAGGTGATACGACAATTAGGTCATTAGGTGAATCCAACGATGTAAAAATGAGGCGAAACAGAGTTATGACAAATGAGATAGAAGGGCTTGAAGTGGTGGTGAGAAAAGAGGTTGAGTTTGGGTAAAAGTCGGTGAATTTGCATCTTTCTTTTGAAATTTTGGGTCAAAATGTAGCTTTTTTAACGTTTTCCTTTTCAAATGTGATGGTAGGGATAAAAATGATACGATTTCAAAAACTTTGGGGGTAAAATTGTAATTACTCAAAGTCTAGGAGTGTAATTGAAAATTGAGGCAAAGTATAGGGGTAAAAATGAATTTTTCTCTTAAAAAAAATGTGTATTAGTCCTGTTGAGTATCTTTTAGACAGTGATTGCTAACTTTTAAATTAAATTATCATTAAATCGATGATACAACCGAGTAGCTTATCTCAAATTTGTAGGCAAATTTCAACATATTTATTTATTTTTATCGTTCAATATATATATATTCAAATTTCAAAAGATATTACTCTAATAATAAGTGTGGCCTAAATTTTTACCCATTCAATTTTAAAATTAATATTAGTCGATTAATTCTATTGAAATTAATTTGGAGAACAAATTCATTAGAATACCCAAGAAATTTTCGGCTCAATTAGTTTCTCCAGGATTGACTCAAGGAAATTTGAGACTTAAAAGAGAGAATTCTAAATGATGTTTTATATATATTTTTAATTTTTTTTGTAAAGTATATTATTTAAAATTTAATTTTTCATTATTGAGATAAAAAGTTATTTATTAAATATTTTATTTTATTTTTATATTTGGGGGGTTAATTGATTATTAAGGTATAGTTTGAGAATAAAAGAAAATTCCAAATGAAATTTAGTGTCATGTCAACACATTCCGTTTGATTGTAGACGGAATCAGACTACAGAGGTAAATTGATCAAATTTCAAAAAGTTTTTACGTGTTAAATTAAAATAAGATGAAGTGTGAATGTTAAATTGATTATTGTGTAATGGTTTGAGCAACAAAATGATATTTCTTCTAATCTTTCATAAAAAAAAAATGCCTCTCACCTTTGGGACCTTTTGTAGGGAAATGCCAGATTTTCTGCCACTGCTCCTTGGGGCGGCAATAAGATGGACTTGGATTAGGATTTTTTTTTTTTTTTTTTTTAATCGAGTTTTCAGATTACAAGACACTTGATAGCCTTACTTGACAGAATAAGCAATCAATTTTAAAACTCATGTTCGACAAGTTCATGAGGGCATTTTTTTTAGGCATTAAAACTTATACCCAGTGCAAGTGCTTGGTTGGTCTAAAAATACATTATCCAAACACTTCCTTCTAGGCCTGTCAACCCATCAGATTTTCTGAATCCAACTACAATCCAACCCAAAAAATCTGAATCCATTAAGGAGAAATCCGATCCAATAATCCGATTAATAACATGACCCGATTATAGTATTTTTCCAATGGAAAAATGTCATCTTTTCGTTCTCTTTCTTTTTCATTTGTTCACAAATTCAAGATTTGAACTTCGCGTTATGGTTTGTTTTATTAAAAAGAAACTGATAATGAAAAGTGAAAATAGTAGATAGTGAAATGAAAAAGGAAAAAAAAAAGGTAAAACAATATACATATATATTTTCTTGGATGCATTTGATTTAAAAGATGCGGGTCTATTTTGTAGGATTATTACAATATTAGCTCTCCAAGTTTTTAGCTACATGTTTGTCTTTTTTTTGTTTCTTACAAGATTGGAATTCTTTGTATAATATGTCTTTTAATTTTAATTTTTGGAGGTACATATACTTATTTTTCCAATGAAAAATTGGGATGAGTCCAAGAAATATTTATGATTTTTTGAGTTTATTTAGTGGTGGTGGATTTTATTTTTTTCCATGG
This sequence comes from Camellia japonica, assembly GCA_030407325.1. Lineage (NCBI taxonomy): Eukaryota > Viridiplantae > Streptophyta > Magnoliopsida > Ericales > Theaceae > Camellia > Camellia japonica. Next base: position 54,144,926 of record JAPPVO010000014.1, read on the forward strand.
ATAAACAAAAAATAGTTTGGTAGTGTTTAAATATAAATGAATCAGATCGGATATCCAAAATTATCAAATTGGGATGATCTATAACTATATTTGTTATAGGCCGATTCAAATCAGATTCGGGTCGTGTTTTAATTGGATCAAAATTTCGCAAAATTCTCTATAAATCCGGTCGGTTTACCATCTAGTTTATGCGGTAATCCACTATATTGAGTGATCGTTTTAACCACTATTGTATCATTCCAAACCTGTTTAACTACATTCATGAAGCTAGGATGTGTCACCCAAGCGCTGATAAATCTGAAAGGTTTGGGACCTCAATCCCGCTCATCTTCCTTCAAAAAGATTGGGCAATGATCAGACAAGAATCTAGGAAGGGCCCAAACCTTAAAGTTAAACCACTCAAGCCACTCCGGACTTAATAAGAATCTATCCAGACGACTCCAACCTACTCCTGACTGTGAATTACTCCAAGTATATTTCCTACCACACATAGGAACATCAATCAATTGAAGATTATTAGCAAACTCATTAAACTCCCGCATCCCTCCTTCGCATCTCACACACCCTTTTCCTTTCCCCAATAGATTTAATTTTCATTGAAATCCCCCCCTAAACACCAAGGTTTTGGATAGGATCTTTTAAGTTAGAAAGGGTTATCCAGAGATGACTACGATCACTCCTATCATTAGGTGCATATACATTACCAATGACGCACTCAAGACGGTTAAACACCAAACCTGATAGCAAGATAAAGTTCCTTGAGCTGCAGCAATCTTTAATCTGGAAAACATGAGGTTTCTACATACATAACAAGCCCCCTGCACTCTGAACTGCATCAACCTCCAAGTAACCCAGTTCGTCTTCTGGCAAAGAGATCTGACAAAAATCTCATCAACACATGACTTTTTAGTTTCTTGAATCAGCATCATATCCACCCTTTTTTCCTTTATGAAATTCCTAATCCTCCGTCTTTTCTCGGACTTGCCCAATCCTCTAACATTCCAAGAAATAACTTTCATTGTGAAACTACTATTACTCCCGGTTCACCTTTAGTTGCAGACTTAATCCTCCTCATTCCTCCCCATTTTGACTAACCTTTCCTCATCTTGATTTTCCATTTCCATTATTTTCTGAATAACATTTTCTTCATAGCCCCCCATTTCAATGCCCAAATCTTACCCATTTTCACTGTTGCCTGAGCTTCATTTCGACTCAACTTGTGTTTATAGGCCCCACTGCTAACCGACAAAGATGAAGACATTACAGCTGCCGCCGCTCTGAATATAGCTCCTCTATGAAACCCTTTGCAGAAACGGTTAGACCCTCTCATCCTCTTGTTTTTTGCTTTGCTTTGGCCCCGATTCATTACAAATCGAGGCTATATCTCGATTTTCCAAACCTACTTGTACCCAGCTGAGCTACCCACTACATTCTTGCCCTTGTCTTTTCTTTTTACTGGTAGATTCTTAGGATTCACTCGAACATGGCTGCCAACAGCTTTCATTCCTTTATCTAAGCCAAGAGGAATTGATTTGTTTGGTCTTGGGTCCTCTTGGGCTTCAATAATAGCAGGTTGGACTTCATCCACATTGTTCATAGAGGGCTCTAACGCATGTGAAACAGTATTCACCACCTTCAGACTTTGCAAACCCTTACCCAACCCATTACAAAGCCCATCAAATTGGGCTTGATTTAGAACCACCTCCAAGTTAATGCTGGGCCCAATACTACCTATCTCACTAAGACTTTTGATTACCCCAGATGGCCCAATAGTCCCACCGACTCTGCAATTATCCGCCTCATATCTCTGTAAAAAACTGTTCTGCACGCTTGACTGGGACGCGAGAAACCTGCCAGTTTCCATTGGTTTTCAAATTCTCTACCCGTTTCATGAACAACTGAGACAGTGATATCATTACAGATACCTTCTTGTGCCCCCCCACCCCCTCCAAATCAACCCATTGATGCTTAGCCACATCATCTTGAGCTTCCAAGTCATCACTGCAATGATCCTTGTCAGCGTCATCTTCCTCTATGTCCATCTGTTTACACACAGAACTCTGCTCACCTCTTCCATGGCTACCACCAATCACCCATGCCTTACTTCCGGATACATTTGCTTCGGACTGAATCCCAAAGCTCTGCTCACCATACTCCACAACCCTTATTGAATACGATATCCCCCTGTTCTCCATGATAACCATATTATTAATAGTTTCCATCTGAGTTGTGATAATTTCCACCTTTCCACATTTCAGAGATGCCATACTCAAAGTTTCATCATGAATACCCACTACTTCCCCCACATCTCACCAATCTTCTGAAATTTTTTGCGTTCCATAGATTTGTGGGAATTCCATAACAATATAACCAAGTCAATCTTTCACCATCCACTTTCATCCCTTTTTCCCATTCCACTGCCGTTTCACCCCATTCCTCAATCCAGTTATTAATAAGATCACTTCTGTTCCGCATTGCTTGAACTGATGGGAATGTTACATACGTTATTCTACTTCCACCTTCCTTCACTTCAATGTTTTGTAGATCTCTGTTCTGCATATCCGCCTTAAAATCATTGAAAGATAATGGAAGTTTCATCTTAACCACCAAGCTGTTGAATAACCAGTCAATCCCATATTCTTTTGCATGCATCCTCAGGCCGTTCACTTGCATCCGCACTTCTCCCCTCACCACCTCAGCATACGTATTCCTTCCATTTACTTGCTTCCACTCTTTGCCCCTCAGTACCTCAGCGTACGTTTTACTTCCCCTAGGATCCCTATCAACATCCCTTAACACCTGAGATGATTCGCACACTTCCTTTGACACCTGGCCCTTCCCATAATCAGCTCTTTTCACTTTCAGAATTTTATTGTCACACCAAACCCCATTTGTTTTCTGGATTGCTACACCCGCTGCAACCGAGCAATCATATCTCACGAATCCAAATCTTGAGCTTGTACCCCTTCTTCTCTTGTTTGGGATAAACACATCCTTAACAACCCCAAAGTTTGAGAAAAGTAAAAACAGCCCTTTTGGGTTCATTCCTTCTGGAAGATCATCCACAAACAGAGTATGCATGACAGACCCATCCCTAAGATTTCGTCTTCTTTTCTTGAACACTGGTTGCCATCCTCCTCGGTTCACAGCTGCTCCTCCATTTGTTTTGGGGGTAGGTAGGCAGTCTTACTCCCGCTCACAGCAGGCTCTTTTTTTCTTGTGAAAACTCGAATTTTAATTGCAGCCATTGTTGGTGGAGTTCTGTTTTCCTATACTCTCTTTTACAAATATTCTATTTCCTTTGATCCTTTGCTCAGGATTGTGACTAAGGGTGCTGTAATTGTTC
>JAPPVO010000014.1:54148371-54283341 GCA_030407325.1 Camellia japonica
CTTTAAAGTCTGACAATCTGGTTGCTTACCTCAGATCAAAATACCTTAGGTATAGCACTAGTAAATTTCTCAGACTAATCATCTCGGATTTAGCTTAGTGATCAGCCATCTCAGGTAACATATCTGGAATAGTATCTCTATCAATCATCTTGGATAACTTCAACTTGTAAACTTTTTCTAATTTTTTTTTACAAGTGTTATACTCATTCATGCTTCCTACCCCTTAATGTAAACCTAAGTATCACTTATGTTCACATTAACGATGCATCGCCTAGTTCTTGCTTAAGTCTAACTTAGACATCCATGACCGAGATCATCGCGTTTGGCTTGCCCAAACTAAACACTTGAGGCTTGACCTTAGTGTACCGAGAGTACTTTCTACCTCAGCTTTTCGCTCAAACTAACCAAAACATGGCTAGTTCGCCTTGTTTCACATTGAAACACCGCTTGTACTTAGTTCAACTCTACCATCACGACAAGTCTAAGTTAATCACCTTGTTCACATTAAAACATTGCCCTTGTACTTAGTTCAACTCTACCATCACGGCAAGTCTAAGTTAATCGCCTTGTTTCACATTGAAGCATCGCCTTGTACTTAGTTCAAATCTACTATCACAACAAGTCTAAGTTAATCACCTTGTTCACCATAGGAACATCGCCTTGTACTTAGTTCAACTCTACCATCATGACAAGCCTAAGTTAATCGCCTTGTGTCACATTGAAACATCGCCTTGTACTTAGTTCAACTCTACCATCACAACAAGTCTAAGTTAATCGCCTTGTTCACCACGAGAACATTGCCTTAAGACTTTCTCACTCCTGGCGTATTTTTTAATCCGTGCCATTAGTTCTTCCATATTCTTCGGGAGAGTCTTTGCAAGTGATTGCTGGAGTGGGCAATCATCATCCAAGCTATTCTTAAAAGATACGACTGCGAGTTCCTGGTTACAAGCTGAAATCCGGTTGTAAATCTCATAGTACCTCTTGGCATAGGCCCTAAGACCTTCGCCATCATTGATCTTTAATGCCAGTAGGGAGTCTACCTTCAGTGGCTGCAATCTGTTTGTAACAAACCTGGCCACAAACATCTCAATCAGGCCTTCCCAACTCTTCACACATCCTTTCGGCAATTTGTGGAACCAATCTGATGTTATTTCCCCAAATGACGATGGGAACACATTGCACAATAGTTGCTTATTTCCACTCCATAAAGCCATTGAATTTAAATATAATTCGACATGAAAGTCTGGTCATACTTACCATCATAGATCTAAAACCTCGGCACGTTAAACCTTTTCAGTGCTTTGAACGCATCCAACTTCACCGAGAAGGGCGTCTTTAGCTAGGCATTGGATGTGATCTTGGCATCGTGTCTCCTCCTTTGGAGGTAATTTCTCAGGTCCTCCTTCGTTTGTCTGGAAACTCGGTTGTCCTTTGACTTCAGCCTTTTCGGCATGCTGCTTCCTATGTTAGGGTGCATTCTCTTAGACTTCTCCATGTCTACTGCATCATCAAAATAAAGGCCCTGCCCTTGGATCTGTCAAGATCTCCAAATGTAGGTACCCTTGGTTCATGGTGTCCTTTGGGACTCCCCCTGCACTAACTCTATCAGCTCGGCATCTCGTGATTGCCGATGTGAATTTCCCTATCCCAGAGCATGCTATGGGACAGTTTGTATTGCCTTTTGTCCTCCTTTTTGTTCACCGCCTTGGCTGCTGGTGCCGGTGTGTCTTGCAACGCAAACGCTAGTTGCATCATGTTGTTTTGTGTCATGATGTTGACCATTGTCTGCAAGTCTGTCAACTTGTTCGTCATGTCCTTCAGTTCCTCATATCTTCTAAGGCACCTATCCTACCATACTTGGAGATTGCCTTCGTGATAGTACTCATCTCGACTAACCCTCATGTTCCCATTTCGGCCCCTGGCAACATTGTTTGCCTCAGGGTCGACCTCCTATACTTCTTCGTTATTGTTCCCTCCTCCAGCATTGGGATCCATGTGTTCTTCCTCCTCACTATAAATGTCATCCCAATCCGCACTTTTTGTCCATTGTTGGCCATCTATCCTTACTAAGTTCCCACAAACAACGCCAAATTGTGGGTGTTGATTTTTGACCACACAACCAAACATGGAACTTAGCTGGAAAGCACGCGGCAGAATAGATTAAGTCAACAACCTGCCAACAAGAAAGTGAAAATACTGCGGTGGTTCGTCCACTCAAGGGCACTCCGACAATCAAGTCAGTCAAAAAATCTCTCAAAGATATCGAATAAGTACTAAGCTCACAAAATAAAGCGTCACAAATAAAAGAATACCTTAGACCCACAAGGGTGCCTCACTTTTATAATGATCAGTGTCCAACTTCCCCTAGAAGTCTTACTTCATGGGACTTTATCATTCACAAGGATAACATCTATCACAACTCACACTATTCAGATTAAGATAAACATCTTCAAGAGTCCCATCTCTATCCAAATAGGTAGCTTAATGTCATCTAGGACTCTTGTCCTCTGTCCAACTATCTCGGATTTCGACATTATCGCACCATAGCTCGGCAATATCATAACAACCTCGACATCATAGATCGCTCACGTGGCACCTCGGCCAATATCTCGGCCACATGGCGCGACCCAAAAAATACATCCCACAATTTGGCTCCATTTGTGGGAACTTAGTATAGAATAGATGGCCAGCAACGAACATGAAGTGAGCATCGAGGATGACATTTATAGTGAGGAAGAGGAACACATGGGTCCTAATATTGGGAACAATAACGAAAAGGTACATGAGGTCGATCTCGAGGCAAACAATGTTGCTAGGGACTGAAACAGGAACAAGAAGGGGAGTTGAGATGAGTACTACCACAAAGGCGATCTCCAAGTATGGAAGAATAGGTGCCTGAGAAGAGATGGGAAACTGAAGGACATAGCAAACATGCTTGATTTGGTATTTTGGAATTAAAAAAAAAAAAAACATGTTCCTGGCCCTTCTACACTATATACATGCTTGATTTGGTAGAATCATTTTAAGGATTATCCTTCTCTAAACGAGAGATTTTGAGATGTAAAATTGTAATGAGGCCAGAATTGAGCAATTGTAACGAAAGATTTTAAGGATTATCTTGTCTTGAATTTTATTTAAAATTTTGTATGTCTCTTATAGGGCTATTTAAACATTTACTAGAAAAAACTACTCTCTTTTTTTTCTTTTTTTTTAATTTAATTTAATTTTTTTTTTAATTTTTTAAAGCAATGCAGTTCTTAATAATCTTCCGAGAAAATTTATTTCATTTTGTCCCCAAACTATTATTCGATTATCAATTTGGCACCCGGACTTCGTCTTATTTTAATTTGAGACCTAAACTTTTTGAAATTGATCAATTTAGCTCCCTCGGCGGCCGTCTGATTCTGTCTACAATAAAACACAATATGCTGATATAGCACCAAATTTTATTTGGAATTTCATTTTTATCCCCTAAATTATACCTTAAATGTCAATCAGCCCCCCAAATATTAAAAAATATATATATATATTTAATTAATAATTTTTTATCTCAACAATAAAAAAATATATATATAAATTTTAAATAAAAAATGAGAAAATTTCATTTTTACACCTATACGTTACCTGAATTTTCATTACATCCCCAAACTTTGAATAATTTCAATTTTATCCCCCAAAGTTTTTGAAATCGTATCATTTTTACCATTATCGTCATATTTGAAACGAAAAATGTTAAAAAATTACATTTTAGCCCCAAATTTCAAAAAAAAGATGCAAACACACCCTCTCTTATCCAAACTCACCATCTCTCCTCTTCTTCCAATTTTTTCCTCTCCTTCACCCTTGCACCAACCACCACCGCAATCACTCAATATTTCTCCAACCCAACTTCTCTCAAACCCAAATTCACTCACTCAATATTCTCTCAAACCCATATCAATTATCTATATATGTACATATACATATTATTTCTTCATCACCTTCATCAATTTCACTAACATCACTATCCGAACCACCAACTTCACCGCTACCGAACTCCATTATCACCACCATAAGCATCACCATCACCATCACCACCACCTTTCAACACCAAACCCACCTCCTCCACAACCAAGTTCTATTACCACTACCATCAAGCTTCGTGACCACCATCACGAGCTCTGCTGCTATCGTAGGACACCACCACCACCATCACCAGCTCTGTTACCAGCTAGGATCATGCTCCACATCATGTTATAAGTGAAGAAGAAGAAGAAGAAGAAGAAGAAGAAGAAGAAAAATGAGGAATATGGAGGAGACAGAAACAAAAGATAAATGTTTCAAAATTTCGAAGTTAGTTTTCAGACAACCTTCGGCATACAGAAACCACCCATTATATGAAGAAGTGAGAAAGTGAGGTAGTGTAGGACGAAGTAGAAAGTGAGGTGAAGAGAATAGCGAAAGAATGAAGTAGAACCGTGAAAAATCGAGAACGATATGAAGTTTGAAAGATGGCTCGAAGAAAAATCAGAAACAAGAAGAAAAATATTTATTTTTTATCAACTTTCAGAGCTCCGACGACATGCAATAAGAGAAAGAACGAGATGTGTGAGAGGTGATACGACAATTAGGTCATTAGGTGAATCCAACGATGTAAAAATGAGGCGAAACAGAGTTATGACAAATGAGATAGAAGGGCTTGAAGTGGTGGTGAGAAAAGAGGTTGAGTTTGGGTAAAAGTCGGTGAATTTGCATCTTTCTTTTGAAATTTTGGGTCAAAATGTAGCTTTTTTAACGTTTTCCTTTTCAAATGTGATGGTAGGGATAAAAATGATACGATTTCAAAAACTTTGGGGTAAAATTGTAATTACTCAAAGTCTAGGAGTGTAATTGAAAATTGAGGCAAAGTATAGGGGTAAAAATGAATTTTTCTCTTAAAAAAATGTGTATTAGTCCTGTTGAGTATCTTTTAGACAGTGATTGCTAACTTTTAAATTAAATTATCATTAAATCGATGATACAACCGAGTAGCTTATCTCAAATTTGTAGGCAAATTTCAACATATTTATTTATTTTTATCGTTCAATATATATATATTCAAATTTCAAAGATATTACTCTAATAATAAGTGTGGCCTAAATTTTTACCCATTCAATTTTAAAATTAATATTAGTCGATTAATTCTATTGAAATTAATTTGGAGAACAAATTCATTAGAATACCCAAGAAATTTTCGGCTCAATTAGTTTCTCCAGGATTGACTCAAGGAAATTTGAGACTTAAAAGAGAGAATTCTAAATGATGTTTTATATATATTTTTAATTTTTTTTGTAAAGTATATTATTTAAAATTTAATTTTTCATTATTGAGATAAAAAGTTATTTATTAAATATTTTATTTTATTTTTATATTTGGGGGGTTAATTGATTATTAAGGTATAGTTTGAGAATAAAAGAAAATTCCAAATGAAATTTAGTGTCATGTCAACACATTCCGTTTGATTGTAGACGGAATCAGACTACAGAGGTAAATTGATCAAATTTCAAAAAGTTTTTACGTGTTAAATTAAAATAAGATGAAGTGTGAATGTTAAATTGATTATTGTGTAATGGTTTGAGCAACAAAATGATATTTCTTCTAATCTTTCATAAAAAAAAAATGCCTCTCACCTTTGGGACCTTTTGTAGGGAAATGCCAGATTTTCTGCCACTGCTCCTTGGGGCGGCAATAAGATGGACTTGGATTAGGATTTTTTTTTTTTTTTTTTTTAATCGAGTTTTCAGATTACAAGACACTTGATAGCCTTACTTGACAGAATAAGCAATCAATTTTAAAACTCATGTTCGACAAGTTCATGAGGGCATTTTTTTTAGGCATTAAAACTTATACCCAGTGCAAGTGCTTGGTTGGTCTAAAAATACATTATCCAAACACTTCCTTCTAGGCCTGTCAACCCATCAGATTTTCTGAATCCAACTACAATCCAACCCAAAAAATCTGAATCCATTAAGGAGAAATCCGATCCAATAATCCGATTAATAACATGACCCGATTATAGTATTTTTCCAATGGAAAAATGTCATCTTTTCGTTCTCTTTCTTTTTCATTTGTTCACAAATTCAAGATTTGAACTTCGCGTTATGGTTTGTTTTATTAAAAAGAAACTGATAATGAAAAGTGAAAATAGTAGATAGTGAAATGAAAAAGGAAAAAAAAAAGGTAAAACAATATACATATATATTTTCTTGGATGCATTTGATTTAAAAGATGCGGGTCTATTTTGTAGGATTATTACAATATTAGCTCTCCAAGTTTTTAGCTACATGTTTGTCTTTTTTTTGTTTCTTACAAGATTGGAATTCTTTGTATAATATGTCTTTTAATTTTAATTTTTGGAGGTACATATACTTATTTTTCCAATGAAAAATTGGGATGAGTCCAAGAAATATTTATGATTTTTTGAGTTTATTTAGTGGTGGTGGATTTTATTTTTTTCCATGGATAAACAAAAAATAGTTTGGTAGTGTTTAAATATAAATGAATCAGATCGGATATCCAAAATTATCAAATTGGGATGATCTATAACTATATTTGTTATAGGCCGATTCAAATCAGATTCGGGTCGTGTTTTAATTGGATCAAAATTTCGCAAAATTCTCTATAAATCCGGTCGGTTTACCATCTAGTTTATGCGGTAATCCACTATATTGAGTGATCGTTTTAATTAATTTATTTTATTTTAATGGATTCCTCATTAATTGGATAATTAGGTTTCCTAATTTCTATACAAGTCTTCAGTAAAAGTAATTATAAGAAAGGGAAACCTTATAAAAACGTGTGACATTACAATTAGGATTGTGAAATCCATTCGGATTGTACAACCCTCACCATCATCATACATAAATAGTAGGGGTACTTACCAATTAGTCCTATTCACTAGACTTATTTACCTACAGGTCCTAACTAATAAATTTAACACTATAAAAATAAGAGAGTGATAAATTTATCACTAAAAAATTATTCATAAAAAAAGAGACTGATAAATTTATCACTATAAAATTATTCATAAAAAAAAAAAACTGATAAAATTTGTCTTTATCACTTAATAAATTATATCAAATAGGACTTAATGGGTAATAAGTCTCAAAGTAGGACCTATTGGGTAATAAGTCTCCCAAGTAGGACCTATTGGTAGTTTACCCTAAATAGTAGACCCTCTCTCCTAAACTCTTCATCAATTTCTCTTCCTCTGCTTTTACTGTCTTTTGATCTGATTTTTTACTTGCTCGGTTCCTCAAATATGTTACAACTTCGTCTTTCACCAATCTCATGACGCTAAACTCCCTCCACTGCACTCACGACCTGTCATGAACAACTCTCGAAATTACTAACCCGGCAGTCACTTTAGGGACGTGGTGGCATGGTGGCTTCTCCGGCCATCGATGCATACCAATATCAATATTTTTGCAACCATAGTTTTCAACCATGTTTGGCAAGACAGACCGGTATTTGGCTACACATATCTTTCTGGGCATCATGTCCTATCGGGTTGACAAGCTTTGGCCTCTCATGGATCGAATTTGAACACCATATTAAATATAGTAAGTAATTTAATCTTTTTTTCAAAATATGTCATTGTATTTCATTGTCTTACTTTGTTTTGGTCACTGAGCTATTTGCTGTTGTTGTCATGCCCCTAATAATTGCTTCATACATGCATGCTAGTTATTTATTTTTAAATTACAAATTTAATGATTTTTAGTAGCTGATCAACACAATCTCCTTGAAAAATAAAAATAAAAGAATTATAAATCAGGCGTATTTTTACATAATATTTACAAATTTCAAAGAAAAATTTATAACTTTAATTATTAAAGTTCAAAAAGCTTACCACTTATTTTTTTTTTTTTTTTTTCTTTTTTTTTTTTTGGGAAAATATATACTAAAAAAACTCAAGTCCCATCATGGCTCCCACAAGGAAACTTCTTACACGTTGAGAACATCAAAAACAAAACACCAAAAAAACTTCAACATCACCGTATAGCAAAAGAAAACCACCCTATTTTGGTTCAATCATTAATGCATTTTTTAAGTCCTAACATTACATTGTTGCAATAATCTTCTGTGTATAATAAATAAATTAAAACTAAATTAAATAAATAAAAATAAATCAATTACTAAATTTATTTTATCGAGCCGAATAAATATTTTCAAGATCAAGTCGAGTATGTGACACTGTCCTTAAGACAGATTCACCCCGCTACAGTGCTTACGGTTAAATGGCATCTATCTCGCAGGATACAATGATCTTCTCAAATTATAGTAGCACTCCAAACAATGTATTCAGCGAACAAAAACTTGTGTTCTATACTCTCTTTAATTTTTTCCTAAAATAATATGATGAATATATTATGCGAGAGAGCAAAACTAGAAGGAAAGAATGAATTTTCAGAATGAATCAAATGTTGGAACAGATCTGGAATTTATAGGACTAAACAGGTTTGATTTTCAAACCGAACAGGTGCAGTTCACATTTCAACAGATCTACAGATTTGTATGAATCTGTCAAAACAGTGCAAATTCAAATCTATGTAACTGCAACAGTTTTGAGCAGTTTCAAGCGGGAAATCTGTTGAAATTTTGAACTGAATGAGGTAAAATATGGACAGAAAATTAAATTCAATTTTGGATTTAATTTCATTAAGAATTTCTGTAAAAAATTCAAATAAGAACCGACTCAACCCACAACCCACACCCACGCCCACGCCCACGCCCACGCCTATGCCTACGCCTACGCCTGGCATGGCTCGGCCCTACCGGCCGGTGGCGGCGCGTGTGTGGTGGTTTGGGCTAAGGCTCATTTTGTCTATAACTTCTTCCTTCTACAAGCTTGGGGTGCCCCTTAGGGCCCAACCCAAGTTAGTACAATAAGAGCTTATATACTCACAAAAGCTCTCTTAAAGTTTCAATGTGGGACAACCCATTTCAAGAAAACCTACATTGCTTCTTTAATTGTTTATTCCACGAATCCGAAAACGACGTCAAGGTCCTATTCACCCATAAATGGTTTTGACGAACCGCATTCACCGTGTGACTTGCTATGCGGCAAGGAACACGTCACCTTTTTGGACCCATCCCAAAAGATATGTGGACCCCACTCAATTTTGGGCTCAAAGATGGCCCAAAATAAACCTATATAAAACCTATTTTCCAACAATCCCCCACATGAATGGAATTTGACGAATCTAATTACAGAGAGTTCAGAAATTAGAAATATTCTACAAAGGATAAGTAGCTTTTGGCTTTGAACATTCCCTTGTGAGACACTAACGGATTTACTAGCTAACCAGTGAACATGATGTCTTGAACTGTTCAGCTGTTTGTGTAAACCAAGACAATAGAACTTACACAGTATATTACCAGACATAGTTTAGTTCTCACTATTGTGTTCATTTTGGCCCTGAACAACCTGGTCTTTCATGAGTGCTCTAGAGAATTGCAACCCTTCATAAATCTCATAGAACCGGTTCAGTTCACACTCATATAGGTGATTCTTATAAAGAGTATCCTGCCATACTCCACTAGGTATACCGAGATATAAAAATCATTAAAAGTATTACTTAACCTAAAACGCTGCAAATATCACTATTTCATCATAGAAATGGGTAGAAGTTTGACTCTCCAATGATCCTTACGAGTCATCCACGACTCGGTTGTCCCTTTGAACCTAGATCTTAGGATCTCCGGTAACTAGGTTGGGTTGGCTGTTGTGGAAACTCTTATTTACTAGGCTTAAGTCTCATTCCCTTCGATGAATTTTCAACTAACTCTCTTGCTAACCCTTTGGTTAGTGGATCCGCTATGTTGTCTTTAGACTTCACATATTCAATGGAAATAATTTCATTAGAGAGTAATTGTCTCACGGTGTTATGTCAACGAGAATGTGTCGTGACTTACCGTTATACATATGACTCATGTCTCTACCAATTGCTGATTGACTATCACAATGTATGCATATAGCAGGCGCTGGTTTTGGCCACATTGAAATATCTTGGCAAAATCATTCTGCTTCTTTCCCAACTTTATCTAAAGCTATGAATTCTTTATTTTCCTGATAATGAAAATATATTTTCCTGCATGCATTTGATTAAAAAGAAACTGATAATGAAAAGTGAAAATAGTAGACAGTGAACTGAAAAAAACAAAAAGAAGTAAAACAATATACATGTATATTTTCCTGCATGCATTTGATTTAAATGATGCAAGTCTATTTTTTAAGATTATTAGAATATTAGCTCTCCAAGTTTTTAGCTACATGTTTTTCATTTTTGGTTTCTTACAAGATTGGAATTCTTTGTATATAATATGTCTTTTAATTTTAATTTTTGGAGATACATAATCTTTTTTTCCAATGAAAAATTGGGTTGAGTCCAAGAAATATTTATGATTTTTTGAGTTTATTTATTGGTGATGGATTTTGTTTTTTCCATGGATAAACAAAAAATTGTTTGGTAGTGTTTAAATGTAAATAAATCAGATCGGATATCCAAAATTATCAAATTCGGATGATCTATAACCATATCTGGTGTAAGCTGATTCAAATCAAATTCGGGTCCTGTTATAATTGGATCAAAATTTCATCAAAATCCAATATAAATTCGGTCGGTTTACCATCTAGTTTATGCGGCAATCCACTATGATCGTTTTAATTAATTTATTTTATTTTAATGGATTCCTCATTAATTGGATAATTAGGTTTCCTTATAGAAACGTGTGACATTACAATTAGGGTTGTGAAATCCATTAGGATGGTATAACCCTCACCATCATCATATATAAATAGTAGACCCTCTCTCCTAAACACTTCATCAATTTCTCTTCCTCTGCTTTTACTGTCTTTTGATCTGATTTTTTACTTGAAGCAAATGGAGGAGTCCTATTCGGGTATTTTATCAATGTTCTGTGTACACAAGAAAAAAAATGCTGAAGACATTTACAAGCAAAAATCAACCAAGTATGACTAATTTCTTGAATTTCATTTCCATGTAAAAAATTCAGTAGAAATAGAGCAAAACCAGAGCCCATTAAACACTAGACTAAGATTCCTGTACCCGTTGCATATACAAACATGCAAATAAAGAATTTAAAAAAAGAAAAAAGAAAAAAAGAACTAGCTGTAAAAACTTTCATTTCAAGGTACTTGCACACAATTTATGTTTCGAACGCACACCATTTAACTCTCTGACAAAGAGCATTAACTCTAACAATGCATAAGTATCAAAGAAATCTATAATCTTCTGGACTTGTAGTAACAGTTCTATTGTCTTCATTGGTACATATGTGTCTACATAAGTGTGTACTAAGAAAAAGCCATTCAATTTGTAATTTAAATATAAATCACTAGATAGAATGAATAAATAAATAAATGATTAGAGGAGGCATAATGCATGTCAAACAAATTAAAGCTACCAAAACTACATTAAATTTTGTAAATTAAAAATAAGTCAGTGACATGCATACAATAATCACTAACGCTGTGTTTGGTTTGAGGATTTAAAGAGGTATTTAGAAAGGAAAAGGGAAAAATTAAGTAAAATGTGAATAAATATACCTACATTTCACCTAGTTTCACGCACCTTTTCCCTTTCATTTTTCAAATCCCTCCCCAAATCCCCCAACCAAACACAGCATAAGGGTTTGCCAACAGCGAATAGAATGACTTTTAATGACCAAAACCAAGACATGGTTTCAAGAAGATCAATTGCTTACAATCTTGAGAATGGTTTTGTTATTGGATCCGTGAGAGGGCAAGGCTCGTCCAGATGAAAGATTCAGAGTTCCCATGGATTGGAGATGACTTGTCGGAAGATCGTGCATGCCAAGATGAGCTCCAGAAGTAATCGATCGGTCTTGCCAGACATGAATGACGCTAGTAGTGTTGTTGGGAAGCTCTATGATTGCGAAAATAATGAGCTGATCTTCTGAAAATGTGGCAGACAAGTCATTAACTGGGGAACTCAACTTCCCCTCTTCTATATGACTCGCGTACATAGTTCTAAATCGCGGTATCGGGTAACGTAACGGTATCGGTCGCGGAGTATCGGTATCGGTAGTATCGACCGGTACGTATCGGGTATCGGGCGTCACGACTGTGAAATTTCAAAAATCATTAGCAATTCCTCTAAAACTCAATTTTATGCATTTTTTTGACTCTTTTAACCTTAATTTATTACATTTTAATCAAAATTTTGATATGTAGAGGCACTTTTGACTCATTTTCAACCAAATGATATGTATTTATTTTAGTCTCAAGCTTCTATTTGGCATATATGTTAAACTTTTAATATAAAATTGATGTGAAAATATTTTTTTTATTTATTTTCAACAATGAAATACTTCCACATGCACATAAATATATATATATATATATATATATTGTATTGAAGAATCATAAATATATATTGAAGGTACTAATGCAATATATATATTGAAGAATCATAAATAATAAATATAAAATAATATATAAATGTTCCTAATATATATATATATATAAATATTTAAAGAATCATAAATAATATTAAAATGTATCCCATTCCTACACCATACCATACCATAATATAAATAAAAAATAACGAAGAAGAAACAGAACAGACAGAGGCAAAATATATATATATATATATAACCAAACACAAAACACGACCAACTCAGCCAAAGGAAAAAAAAACAGAGCATGACTAGAGCAAACAGAGGCAATATATTATATAAAACCGAACTGTATCGAAAATTTTACAGGTGCTTTGCTCTATATATAAACAGAGCATGACTTCTCTATATATAAACAGAGCATGACTTTTTGCAGGTTCTTTCCTCCACTTTTGCAGGTGCTTTGCATTGCTTTGGTCGATTTTTTTTGCTTCGTACCGGACGTATCGGAGATATATCGCTCACATATCGGATTCAGGCCGATACGTAGCGGGAATCGGCCGCTACGGACGTGAAATTCGTTCTCACCGGTATACCGGTGAGTATCCGACTCGCCACCTCAATATTCCGATACGAACCGGCCGGTACGGAACGTACCGGCCGATATTTAGAACCTTGCTCGCGTAGCTATCAATGGATGATGTGTAGAAAGTCCTGCGTCCGTCAAGCTTTTGGTATACAACTATGGCCTGAGTAGCCTTCATTCTGGTTGATGTGGGGTTGATGCCCATGCAACCCGTGTGGAAGATATGACGTGGCCGCGATCTCAAGAGCTGATGATGATAGGTTAGAGGGGCGGAAGTGTGTGAAGACGGGCATGGCCATGGGCTCAGCTTAAATAAATAAATAATAATAATAATATGCATATATTTTTGTTAACAGCAGTAATTTAGACCTAAAATAGTATTACTAATGCGAGTTTCAATGAGATAGTAGTGAAAGAAAAAAAAAATAAAACAAAACAAAATAAACAAACAGAGTAAAACATCACATCAGAAAGAAAATGTACCCTACCAATCAGTGCTCTTCTCATAGTTCTAAATTAGTAATCTTAAACATTATTCTTTGAAAAATGATACAAATCACTAATTAGTGGTTACATTACGGATATGGTAGTGAGTCCTATCCATTGTCACATGTATTTTGTGTCTTAATTTTTATTTTTTTTTTTTATTTTTATAACTTGCCACATCATTAATGATGATATTAATAATAAAAATTTAATAGTATGTAACATGACTGTTATTCTTTTGTTAGACCATCTCCAACGCTTTAGCAAATCTGATATCAAATCTGAATTTTGATGAAAATGATACTGTTTATGCCTCCAACCGTTCACCAAAGCTGATACCAAAATGAGATTTCACCAAATCTTTCATCAGATCGACGACGAAGAAATAAATTCACCAAAACACTGTTGCGGACCGTTGGAGGGGGACCCGGGTCGACCAACCGGTTGCCCACCCGATTGACCAACCGGTCGACCGGTTTCCTTTACAATTGGTGGGTTCAAACCGGTCAAAAAAGTTCAAACAGGTCAAAAAAAAAAAAAAAAAAAAAAATTTCCCTTTACCGGTCGACCGGCCGGTCAACCAACCGGGCGACCGTAGCATCAATCTTCAAATGAAACCTGCAATGCATCAATCTTCAAATGAAACCTGCAAATGAATTGTTTAAAGAAACAATTGATGTGAATTGTTTAATTCAAGTTATTATTTAATGTTTGATTGAATTGTTTAATTCAAGCTGTAGGATTGAATGTTTGATTTGTTATTATTTAACTTGATTTATGAGTTTGAATGAAAGCTGCATATGAATTGTTTAATTAAATGAAAGCTGCAAATGATCTGATACGAATTGTTTAAAGAAACAATCGATGGTGCAGAAAGCATCAAACTGAGAAACAATTGTGTGTAGCTCGCCAAACATCAAACAATTGATGGTGCAGAATCAAACTGAGAAAAAAAAAAAATTTATGCTTACAGGTCGACCAACCGGTTGCCCCCACGGGATTTGATACGGGATTTGATACACCGTTGGAGCGAGTGGTATCAAATTTGATGAAATGAGTCATTTTTTACTCAGATTTAAAAAAAAATCTGATTCACCATTGGAGATGCTCTTAAAGCAACCCAAGTCAAAGTGTGCTTCCATCATTAAAAAAATAATTCATATACAAATATGTCAAAGTGGTGGAGCCCAGCTAAAGTTTTTTTTTTTTGTTTTTTTTGTTTTTTTGAAAACAACAACAAAAAAAATAACAAAAACTTGCACCGTCTCACACCATCTGGCTCTGTTTGTTTGTAATTTATAAATTGTAAAAGTCTAAGGCCAGTTTATTTTCAAAGTCGGATAACGGGATTTATAGTGAGGGTATTAAGTAAAATTATATTTTTTTATGATAATTTTTAATATAGAAATTGTTAAATTATTTTTATATAAAATAAATAAATAATATAAAAATATAAACATTAATGTTAAAAAAAATACCCAACATGTAAAAAATTTTAAAAAATAAAACAAATAAAATTATGATTTTTACTTAACAAAAAATAAAAAAATATTAAACATTATTGTTCCAAAAAAAAAATGTCCAACATGTAAAAAAATAAAAATAAATAAATAAATGACTATTTTTTAATACCAAATGTTGGAGGCCCAGCCCCTCCCCTCCCAAAGGAGATTCATAATCCGAAGAGGATTACGAATCCCCTTTCTATCTCCTCAAAAAAACACAAAGATAATGAGTCTCGCCTCACTATCAATCTCAATCCCCTCACTATAACCCAAACAAACAGGGCCTAAAAGTGTTTTTAGTGGTTGAAGTCCGAAAGTCTTTTTACCAGGAATTCAAAACTCTTATTGAGAGTGTTCTTCCATTCCACCCTCTCCTCCCCGACTTTCTACAAAATTGATTCAAACTCAACGATTATATTATATATAATATTGTATTTATTATTCATATTTTTTAGGTTTTGTGTTGAATTTTTTTTATTTTAAACAAATTAAATTATGTATTATCTATAAAATTCTCTCAAGCTCATGGGAATCAATGAAATTGTTGATTTTGTGTGCAATTAAATAATCTCTTAGCAATTGTGTATTTTTTGGGGGTTGAATGATTGATTTCAAAGTACGTAACAAGTTATATTCTTTAGTGATAAATAAATTCAAATTTTGTTAATATTATGTATTGATTTGGTATTTGATTTAATTTTGATTTGATTTGGTTTGGTAAATAATTTTGTATTTATTTGTATGTAATTAAAATAAAGCTTCGCAACAGGATGAAGGATGATTATTTCTCGAACTCTGCGGTTTTATACATTGAAAAAGAAATTGCAATGAAATTTAGCTCTGAAGCAATATCTTAGATGATTTTTTGAGATTTGAAAGAGCGTCAAGTTCCACTTTGATAGTTGATCGAGTTGAAAAG
Organism: Camellia japonica; assembly: GCA_030407325.1. Taxonomy (NCBI): domain Eukaryota; kingdom Viridiplantae; phylum Streptophyta; class Magnoliopsida; order Ericales; family Theaceae; genus Camellia; species Camellia japonica. The sequence goes on from JAPPVO010000014.1 coordinate 54,164,273, forward strand.
TGAAATTAAACTTCTTTTGTTCTTATTTTATCAAGGCTGAATGCTTCTTTTTTTTAAAAAAATTTATAATATTATTAGGGGGAATTTTATTAAAAGTCCCTTATTATGAAGTTAGAGGATAAAGGACATTAAAAAAAAAAAAACACGGTAGATCAGGTCCTTAAAAAAAATAAAAAATAAAATAAAAAAGAAGCATTTTTTGTATTAAGTTTTTTGGACCAAAATGCCCTCCATCATCAACAGAGAAAAATGCTCCCATTTTTTTTTTTTTTTCCGACGAGTGATCTTCATCATCTCCACGATCGAGATCATCATCTCCACGATTGAGTCCATCATCTTCACGATAGACAACAAAATTAGGGTTTCAATCGATAGCGAAAATCTTTGTTATTCTTCACAAATTTGTTTGACATATTTTCACTGTTCATCCTTGAGTCAGTTTATCTTCATCTCAGTTAATCTCTAATTGTAATTAGGGTTTCATAACCTTGGAAGAAATTTGCATGTGATAGTTAGATAAATTTGTAAAAATAAAATTTCTCTACCTTTACAATGAACATTTTGAAAAGTATCAAACCTATTTCAGTTGATTTTCACTAACTAAAAGACAGATTAATTTTTCTGTCATTTTAGAGAATTTTTTGAAAGCTTTATCTGTTGATAAGTTGATTTTGTTTGCCTTAAACATTGGTCAGATTTGTGTGCAATAACTAGAGAAATTTGAAAATATAAAATTTCTCCGGCATATTGATTTTCTCTACAATTTCTCTAGCATTAACATATCCCCTTGAGATATGAAATTTCTCTGGAATTCCCATTGTGCTTATTGATTTTCTCTGGAATTTACTTACTACTCCCCTATTAAGCTTCTTCTTCAAACTAGTTGTCTGTGTGTACACAAAATTCTCTCTGGCATTTAAAATTTCTCTAACCACATTAGACTCTCAGATTTGTGTGTGATAGCCAAAGAAATTTGTAAAAATAAAATTTCTCTAGCATGTTGATTTTCTCTACAATCTCTGGCATTAAGATATCCCTTTGAGATATGAAATTTCTTCGGAATTCCCCTTGTGCCTATTGATTTTCTTTGAAATTTACTTACTACTCCTCTTTTGAGCTTTTTCTTCAAGCTAGTTGTGTGTGTGTAATTTTCTCTGGTATGTTGATTTTCTCTGTCATGGGATTTCTCCGCCTTTACAGTGAACATTTTGAAAGACTGGGATAAATTTCTTTGTGTGATGGCCAGAGAAATTTGATTTTCTTCCCCTTGTCATGCTGATTTTCTCTGGCCAAATCACACACTCCGTTCTGTAATTTTCTCTAGCCAAATTAACTCGAAATCAATTAACAACGAACACCTCTACTGCAAAGCAACTCAAAATTGACTCCACAATCAGAAATCAACTCAAAATCAACTCAAATAAAGCTTCAAAAACAAAAATCTCAACAAAATTACAAAAATGCGATCTCCAAATCACAAATTGAAATAAAAAACCTAATGCGAATTACAAATCAATTAGAAAACCTAATCCGAATCATAAATCGGAATCGAAAATCTAATGCAAATCAAAATTCTTACACATAAATCAAATTGAAATCAACAAACAAAGAACAAAGAACAACTCTAAATCAACTCTACTAGAACAACGAACAATGAAATCACAGAGAATCAAAAATCAAATCGCAATCTCAATCCCTACGAAATCTCTACCAAAATAGCAAAAAAGATCTTTAATTTCAAATCAAAATCAACATATCTTATATGAAAGGGTAAAATAGATATTTTACAATATCAAAAACAGATGAGGGACCTTAACTAACATAAAATAATAATATATTTCTCTTGATTAAACTGGTATAACATGTCTATATTTTTTTAGAAATGTAAATGTATTGGCCTCCCTCAAGTCTAAATCCTGGTTTCGCCCCTGATGGGTTGTAAGTCCAGTGAAGAAAGAAGTTGAGAACGAAGAGAACGGTGCATGATGTGAAGACCTTCTTGTTGTTGTTGGGGAGGATGAAGTCAAAATATGCAGCAGATGATGATGATGATGATGATGATGATGATGATAAGAGCAGAGCTAGAGATGGAACAAAGAACCACAAGTAGCAGCACATCATCAAAAAGACACAAAGCATTGTGTTGTGTTGTGATGTAAAATAGAAAGAGACAGAATGAATGAATCAAAGGGTCTATATTTATATAGCATAAGGAGAATCCACTCCAAACGAGTAGTAGACAAGTTTAGGAAATTGTCCTAATCCTATAAAAATTCTTTGAAGACCCTATTTGGTTTTGAGTTTTCAAAAATAGTTTTATGATTTTTTGTATTTTTAATAATTTTTTAAAATATTCTAATCAAATTTTTTTCTTAATTTTTAGATTCACTTAATCTTAACATACTTAAAAAATAAAAACATATTATATATACAAAAATCATTGAAAAATTTATTGAATACAATAAAATACTAAAATATATTGAATTTGTATTTATTTTATTTTTTTTGGTGGTATTTGATGAATTTCTTCTTTTCAAATAGAAAAAAGAAGAAGAAGAAGAATTAATCTCATTTAAAATTTTCAAATGTATTTGATTCCAAATACAATGGATATTAAGGCTCTCGCAACCTCACAAACTGTATCAGTGAGTATCAAATTGGAAATGGAAGGCCCATAGGCTAACAAGCCCATCATCAAATTGGGCCTTAAAAGAGGCGCTCGCGCTTGAAACACGCCACAAAATCGTATAGGGTTAATTACGAGTGAGTCATATTAAATGGACTTAAATACCTTTAGGTCCTATGTATCCTTTAAAAGGGCACTTATAAATTATATTAACTAGACTTATTTACCTATAAGTTTAAACTAATAAATTTATCACTATAAATTTATTCATTGATATCTACCATCTTACTTATATTCACTCATTTACTTACAAGAATCCATCATCTTCTTCTACATACACAAAGAACAAAGGAGACTGATAAATTTATCACTGAAAAATAAATTTGAATCTGTGTCTAGTTTGCAACAGATCTAGTTTAAGAAAGAAAGAAAGGGAGAGATCTGGAGAATTATCATTGTTTAGAGTCATTTAGTGCCGATTTCACCATCTAAAACTACGGAGGGTGGTGATATGGTGGTTGTATAGATCGGCGATAGTGGAGATAATTGGTGAACGGTGGCAGCATCTGAATAACGATAGTAGTGGTGGTGGTGGTGGTGGTGGTTGTGGTAGTGGTGGTGGTGGTGGTTATGGTAGTGGTAGTGGTAGTAGTGATGGTGGGTAGACGACGATAACGGTGGTAGGTAGACAGTGGCGGTGGCAGTGGTGGTAGTGATAGACAATGGTGGTGTGAAGTTTTTTGAAAAATGGGATAGAGAGAGAAAGAGAGAGAGAGAGAAGAGAGAGAGAGAGAAAAGAGAGAAGATGAAATAATTTATAGGACCTATTAGTGCATTCAAAAAGTCAATAGGACTAATGATATTCAAGTCTACTTAATGGGACTAGTTGGTAATTACCCCTCTTTAAATGCACCTAAAAATCATAAAATACTTATTATATCTTCATTACTTATTTTGTGAAACCAAAAAACAAACCGTTTTTTCTCTCTCTCTCTCTCTCTCTCTCTCTCTCTCTCTCTCTCTCTTGTTTCTCTAAGAGTCTCACCACCACCACCGGTGATTGCCACCATCGCGATGAATTGCCATTGACTATCGTTGTCAGTAACTACCACCGTTCACTTAGTACCACCACCATTCACAAACCACCTTCATCGTTGTCGATCTACACACTGTCTTCATTGATCTACCGCTACCACTCACCAACCACCTCCACCGTCACCAACCTACACTTTACTATTGTCAATCTACACTCTACCATCTCCGATCTACACCTCATTGTTACTTATCTACTGCCACTATTCACCAAACTACCTCTATCGTTGTTGATATTATTGTTCAAATCTTGCCATTCACAATGCCAATATACTATCTTAGACGTCGATTTGGTACAATAACCATGTTTGTCATCGAGATGCAGCCATTATATGGTCACTAGAGCTTTTATTAGTGAGATTAGGCCTCTCTTTTTTCTTTCTTCTCTCTCTCTCTCTCTCTCTCTCTCTCTACATAGTAATGGGTCTTCATTAATCTACTGGTAAAGATCTAGTTAAACCAGATCTGTAGTTTGTAAAATTTGAATATATCTATCAATTAATAAAGTTACAGTGATAAATTTATTAGTCTTTGTGTGTGTGGGGGGGGGGGGTGGGGGGGTGGGTGTGTTTCTGTGAATGGATAACTAAATGATTGTGAATGTGAGAGTAAGAAAAAGCAACTAATTAAGTGATCTCACAAATATTGATAAATATTATCAATTCACTGATAACATCAATGATAAATTTATCACTGCTAGATTTTCATTCTCCTTTCTCAATCTCTCTTGTCACTACCAGATCTGTGGAGGTCATATGAGTAGTGACATGGTGGAAATGGACAATTTTGCTAAAAAAATGGTCAAAAAATTAGTTAAAAATATTGCCGAAAAAATATATTGTCGGAAATTAGAGGTGATCGCCAGTGATCAGAGATGGTTGCCGGAGGTGGTTATCAGCAGCCGAAGATGAGGACTAGAGGTAGTTGCCAGAAACCGAGCCAGAGGTCATTAACAAGGCGAGGGAGAAAGTCAAACAGTATTGATAATAAAAATGATAAAGGTGAGAATACACTATTTTGGGAATATTGATAGGTGAAAAAAAAAAAAAAAAAAAAACATGACTTATAGATAAATAAGTTTGATCAATAGAACCGACCTGTAAGTGCCCTATTTGTATATGACCTAAGGCCCAACGTAGTTTGGCCAATCCTGGAATGTACTATATCTATATAATAAAATAGAAAGGTTTTCAAAAATATTTTAGAGATACAATTGGGTAGAATGGCTAAGATAATTTTGGATTTGATCCAACAGTGTAGATGGTTTATTGAACTCGTAAAATTCCGTCCAAAAGTGTCAATTTCAACTACTCCCAAATCTTGCCCCAAATCTCGCCAATTACCCTATAGCGATTCTAGTTTAAACTCGACCCGTTCATTATTTTTGTAACGCCCCAAAATAAATATGACAAACCCATCTCTTTTGCGAAAATAGAATTGAAACAACATACTTTCATTCATCATAGTTAATATAGAAAAGGTGACATATGCAATAGACATTCATAAATGTCCAATCCTGAATCTACATCATGTGTTATTAATAATCAAAAGATGAAAGTTGAACAGATATTTAAATCCCCTAACGACTTACATCTTTCCAAGGCATTCCTTGGTTACAGCAAAATGAGTTTAGCTTAATACAGTTAAAGCCCTTGGCTACACAAATTAAATACAACAAAATGAGCCTTTTGCTCCAAGTCTCTCCAAGCTGCTGTCTTAGCGGAGACATGTCACCAGCACCTGAAAATGGTTTTTCCCAATAGGATGAGCCAAAGCCTAATAGAAACAATCTAACACAATATATGAATCTTAACAAAGGTATAAGCATGAAGTGCATGTCTAATGCCTATTATAGAATCAATTATATCTTACAAGATCATAATATGTCAAATTCTTTTATTCTAATCTGTTTTTATCTCAATTTCATTCATCTCCATTCATTTCACCTCAATTCATGAGTCATGTTCATTATTATCTAGACAACCAAACTGAGACTACAACTCAGTGGTTCTCAAATATACATAACCAATACACAACACTTCAATTTGCCATTTTACGAAAATTTCATCCACAGGAATCGGCACCCATGTATGCGCACAGTTTTCAGGACTTACACCCAGGACACATAGGCCAACTTAATTCAATGGAGTCTATCTCCTTTCTCCTCCCGCATATGGAGTACATCTCCTTCCTCCTCCTAAATATCATACATATATAATTTTTTATAACACGATCATTTTCAATGACAACCAATAAGTGATTAGTTTGAAATCGCTTAATCCTCATGCAATTTCGACAACAATCATTGCTATCCTCCACCAATAGCCCAAACAGATATTTCTAAACAGATATACAATCTTTTCAACAGATAAATTATCCAAATTTCCATAGATGCGAGATAATACATATCTAAGCCCACCATTTATATAAATAGCCTCTCAATTTCACACTTTCACTCCCAAATCTATTACTTATATAAAATAACCATTTGAGTCGTTTTAGGGCCAAGCTCTCATTTTTTCCAAGTTCATCTCAAACACCAAAATCAACTATTTTAACGTAATACAAGTTCATATCTACTCCCATAACCATTTCCATTACATTCGTTCGAAAATCTCTCTTGAGATTTTAAATCAAAACCCTAGGTCTATCTAAAATCCTCAAAATCCTAATCTTGTCCATACAATATCAAATAACTAAGTTAAAAACCATATGAAAGTGTAGAAAATCCCTACCTCAAGCTTAGAAGACCAAAGGAAAAGATGGAGGAACTTCAAAGAAGCCGAAAACCAAGCTTTAATCAGATCAAAAGAGAGCTCTTAAGACGTACTACCTTTTTAACAAAGACACATGAGTAGAGAACCCACTAGATCTAAGTGAAAATGTAGAGAGAGAGAGAGAGAGAGTTTTAGATAGAGAAAGAGTTGGTCTAGGGCTTTTGAGAGAAAATATGTCCAAAAGTGATGTAAAAAGATGTTTCTGCGAACTAATATATGCGCAGCTCACTCGAATGCAAGAGTTGTCACTCGAGTGACCAGACACAAATAAGTCACCTCGCTCGAGCGCAAGAAGCTTCGCTCGAGTGCAAAACACACACTCCCAGAAGTTTTACAAATAGAAGACCGTCACTTGAGCGCAAGAGTTCTTACTTAAGCGAAGAACACTACCCTCCTAGTATCTTTGCAGGCCTGGAAAAGTACTGGGAGCTCACAACGCTCGCTCGAGTGAGGAGGCCAAAATCTGGACAACAACAATTGGAACCAACTAGCAACCAACCTGTTCCAAACACAACCAAGGCACTCCAATACTCAATTTCAATGAGGAATAAGGGAAAATAGACAAGAACAACAATACAAAATCATGAAACTCGAGCTCGGAATACAACAACGGTCGAGTCAAAACTGGAATCGCTATAGTTTTAGATCCAAGATTTCTTGTCTTGATGGTTGTTCATGTCTTCTTCCATCTTATTCCTTGTTCGGTTTGGCTATTGGAGTGTCTTGGTTGTGTTTGACACAGATTGGGTGTTAGTTTTTCAAAATTGTTGCTGCCCAGATTTTGGCTTGTTCGCTCGAGAGAACTTTGAGAACTTCCAGTACTTTTGCAGGTTTGCAAAACTACTGGGAGTATGGCATTCTACACTCAAGAGGTGTTTCTTGTGCTCGAGTGGTCTTAGCTCGAGCGGTCTTTTGGAACTCTCAGTACTTATGTAGGCCTGCAAAAGTACTGAAAGGGTGGTGTTCTTTGCTCGAGCAGTACTTTGTTCGCTCGAGTGATCTCTCTTGTTGTGTTTGGTCGCTCAAGCGACCATTCCTGCGCTCGAGTGGTCTGCGCGTATATCAGTTCCGAAAAGTCACTTTTTGAGTCATTTTCTCATTTCTCTCTCTAAACATTTCAAAATCCTAAATCTAGACATTCTCTCTCTAAAACTCATCTCAAATACACTATCATCCATTGATCTTTACACCCTAGTCCCTTTGTTAAAAAGATAAAGCTTGCCAAGAGTTTCCATTTAATCGGAGCAAAGTCTATTTTTCGACTCCATTGAAGTTTCTTTTCTCTCTCTTGTCTTCAAGCTTTGAGGTAGGGATTTCTCCGCACTCTAGTATGGTTTTTAACTTTGTTATTTGTCTTTTTAAAGAAATCTTGATATTGGAGATTTTTGGAACAAAGCTAGGGTTTTGGTTTGAAATAAAAAAAAAAAAAAAAAAAAAAAAAGGAGAGGGGGTTTCAAAATAGGTTCTTGAATATGATCATGGGTTTGTAAATGTGCTTTAGTTGTGATGAAATGGTGGATTTTTATCCTTAGAGTTGATTTTTAAAGAAATGGGATTTTGCTCTAAATTGTGAACATTTGATTTTGTAAAAGGAAAATAGATTTGACGTTGGTTTTATAAAATTGGAACGATGATGATGATGGTAGTGGAGTTGGATATGAATTATCACTCCTATCTTGAAAATGTTGGAAAGTATATCCTTATTGGAAACTATTTATCTGTTTAGAGATATCTATTTTGGCCTATCGGTGGAGGATAGTTATGATTGTTGTAGAAACTGTATGAGAATTAGGTGAATTGAAACTAATTTCTTATCAATTTGCATTGAGCATTGTAACATATATAACACATTGAAAATGTTTATTATTTGAAAAAAATGGATGAATACCTTAGTGAATCTGGCTAGGAGTGTAGTTGATGTTGGCTTGTATATCCTTGGTAAAAGCCCAGAAACCACGCCGATAAGTGCCAAGCCTTCCGGTTAATACCGATAAAAATGGCAATTGGTAGTGCATGTAGCTTACTTGCATACACATCCTAGAGATTCCCAGTGTTGTATCCACTGCCCTGTCTTCTATTATAAAGGAAAGGATTTCATGAATTATGATATAAACCTGGCATTACATAGTTTTTGGAAAAAGATATAAAATGTTTTGGCATGAGCATTGCATATGCATTCATCTTAAAACTTTGTTGAGATTCATACTCTGTGTTGGAGTATCTCTACTGGGTTTTGACTCACCCAATGAAGAAAACCATTTTCAGGTACTGATAATATGCCTCCGCCAAGGCTGTAGCTTGGCAGGACTTGGAGCCGAGGGCTTCTTGTTTTGTTTTTGTTGTAATTATTTCGTACAAGCCTAGGGCTTTGTTTGTATTGAGTTCAAATTCATTTTGTTATAACCAAGTATCGACTTGGAAAGTTGTAACCATTAAGGCATTCATTTATTTGTTTAACTCCTATTTCATATCTCTTGCTTATGACACAAGCTATAGATTTAGGGTTAAGACTTATGAATGTATTAATGCATGTGTTACTCTTTTGTACACTTGAAGTATATGAATCGAAGGACTTTACTCTCGGAATATAATGGTGCTTAATTAATTATTACTCTGGTTTTATTGTTATTATTTTCAGGGCATTACATACCCCCAAATCTCTCTCATCTAATCCAAATCTCTATCGCCTTTGTTTTAGAATAACTTTTCAAACCTCAACTTAAAATTTTTTAATTTTTACATTTCAAAATGATAAAAAAAAAATGCCATACTCAATTTGTATATTTCATTTATTCAAAGAAAAAAAAAACAAGCAAATAAACAATCACATAAGTGTTAACATTTTTAAATAAAAAAGAATTACAAACTGTAATAACAAATAACCAACCAGATAAATATTAAAATTTAAACTTCAAAATTGTTAACACTATCCCACGATTTATGATTTTTAAGAGGTCTATCCTATGATTTAAGTTTTTAAAAGGTGAGTATTACTATTTTCCTGTATTGTCATTTATTTATCTATACCTACAAAATAGGAAAATTCAATATTCATCTATATCTATTTACTCTATTTGTAACTAATTTTTCTTTATTTGAAAACAATTTCTATCTATTAGATGCAATTATTATTTTTTATTGTTTGTAATCAAGAATTATAAAACTCATATGCTTCTTACTAAGCTATCCAAACACATGTAGTGTTAGTGTGGCAAATCCATCATCCTCTAACTTTTAACTATCATCAGTATTAATGTCACTGTTAGTCATGGAGTGCGCCAACTTAATGTAAAGTGAAACTTGAGTTGGTTTATTGAATACGATTAGGGACATACCATTAGTCGAATTTGGGTGTATGTTTGAATTTTGTAAATTTTTTATTAGTTTCATTTATTATTATTATTTTATTTTTTCTAGCATTTGGTTTTAATTTATGTGAAAGATTCTTAATCCTTATATATATATATTTGATTTTTTGTTATTTTTAACAAAAATACAAAGTACATTAATCGGTAGATAAGAGAAAGATAAAAATGGAAGAATTGTGGGTGGGGCAAATGATATCTGAATGTGATAAGCTCTTTCTATTTTGGTAAATTTTATTGACAACCATTTTTTTTTTCTTTCTAAAATACTATATATTTCATAATTTTTTTCAATGATAATCTATGACACCCTATGGAATGGATAGACAATACCATATTTTAAAAAAGGCACCTAGAATAAGAGAGTCATGTTTTTCCCCTAAACTTCTATTGTTGGAAAAATGATATACTTTTGTGTGAAGATGAGATAAATCTCTTTCATGATGCATGTGTTAGAGGATTTACAAAGACAATTGTGTTTCAAAAAAGATAGCAAGTGCCAAGAGTTGAGAGAATTTTAAAAGTTACTGCTAATGTTATATCATGTTAATCTTGACAAATAATTATTAAAATATGTATATTGAATTTTGTTTTGGTTATTAATTTTGAATAATTGTTGAAGAAAAACTAACCATATTGAATTTTGTTTTGATTATTAATTCTTAATAATGGTTAAAGAAAATAGGCAAATCTATTTTACCTCCATGTGGTATGACTCGATGACACTTTACCTAGGGGCATAAACAGTTTGGTTCGGTCAATGTTGAGGGTAAGTTTAGCACCGAACCGATTTTTTCAGTTTTGATAGCTGAAAAACCGATAGAGGCTGTATACTGCAGTTCGGTTTTATCGGTTTTGTCGGTTTGATGTAGAAGAGGGATTTCCTTGAATTTTTAAAGGGTTTTTATAAAATATTGTAGAATTTTAAATTAAAAATAAATGAAGAAATGTGTGAAAATTGCTCTATAAATATTTCTTTCCTTAGTTTTTATCACAAAAGTGTATATTAGTCAATAATCATCTAATGCTTAAAGAATTAAAATATAAAAATATTTAAATATAATATTGATCGGTTCAGTTTGCATTAGTATAAAAAATTTTAAATCCGAAACAGACCGTATATTATGAAAAACATATCGAAAATTGAAATTTTGGTCCACTTCAATCCATTGGTTCGGTTTCATTGGTTTTTCTGACACCCTTAACTTAACCCCCTATTATTATGGATTTTATTTTCTTATGTAGGGAATTGGAATTTTTTTTTCTTATGAATAGTTTAAAATTGTATTTGATTGCGAGTGCATTTAGGTACTAGTCATTTGCTAGTAAATAAAAAAAGGGGCATTGTATTCACCCCAAAAAATAAAATAAAAGGGCATTAACTAGTGAAAAATCTAAAATCTTTGAGATATTGATTCGTGATTATGTTTCAATTTAAAATAGTAAATAACAATCACAATCAAATAATCAAGATAAATGGACACAACGATTTAACGTGGAAAGAGCCACAATTGCAGCGCCTCCAATTGTGATAAAAAATCATGGGTCAAAGACACAAAACAATCCACTAAGAAGACAAAAAAGAATTACATATGTGTACCCTCAATTACCTAGCGAATCTACACTCGAATTGAACCGACCCCAATGTTCCTCTTCCACCACCGTCTTCACCTCAGAATTGTCTTGCCCAACATTGAATCAACAACGCTGATGTCAAATCCACGACGAGGAGTGAATTTAGAATCCATCAAAGTTTCAGACCCAAGTTTCCTAGAATCTACCAAAGAACACCTTTTTCTCTTATGAACATAACAGAAAAAACAACCCTTTGATAAAGTCAATATGATGCTCGTAGATTTATTGATCACTCTCAAATCATTAAGAAAATACTTATAAAACATCCTCCAATATACCACACTTTGATTTTTCTTTCTCTCTAAAAGTCTGGATGGGTTAAATCCTAAAAACAACGAAGGCACATTTTATAGAAAACAGAATCGAGAAGACCACTCAAGCACACATTTCAGCGCTCAAGGCGGTGCAAAACATATAGGCCAATTGCTCGAGCGAACATTTCATTGCTCAATCAGTGAAAGATCTTTCCCAGAAGCTTAGTTTATAAGTAAATATACTGGATCCTCCTATTCACCGCTCAAGCAGTCAAACAATCTTACTGCATTTTTTGCTTTGGGGGCGCTACCCCTAACTCCCTGAGCTGACTAGGCAGCTCGATCCCCATACATAGTTAGTGAAGTGGCAAACATGAAAGCTTCAATATCACAAACTCCTCTGCATAGACACAATTCGGGTTGGATTCGCATTTAAACACCCACAACCTTACTAAAATAAAAAGAGCAGATAAAATTATAACTGAAAGGAGTTTTGTCAAACGAAATTGCCAATTACAAAAACCTAACAACTAGTAAATCATATATCTTCAACTTATGACTCACTTAGTTCCATAGATATTCCTATAATCCAAAAAATCTTATGTCACATTAAAATCTTTCAAATAAAACATACCCACATTTGAAAATGTAAAATGTATATGTGAAAATGATATTTCAAATTGAAAAATCGTAATTGTGATATTAGGTCCTATTGTCACATTTTAAGAATCAAATATTTGTCAAAAGTTAAAAAAAAAAAAAAAAATACACATTAGAATTATGTGGAATACCAGCATTTGGAAATCAAACTTAGTATCATCCAAAAATCTCGAGAAAATATAGTGAAGAAGAATGTCACATTCAACAAAAGTTTAATAAAATAATAGTGCACACATTAGAATGACATTCCATTATCATATTTTGAGAATGACAATCTTACATTAAAGTATCCCAAATGTGGCATACCCACATTTGGAAACCAAATGTAGTATCACCATTTTTTTTGAAGAAATATAGTAAAAAAATCTCACAGTGTATCTTTCAAAATTCAATGGAACTTAATTGTCTATAAAAAAATTCATGGATATTTTTATATGAACTTTTTTTAATGAGATTTTCAAATAAATTTCCCATATATATATATATATATATAATATTAGCAAAATAAGCATCTCAATACAACAACAGAAAATCAAGAAATAAAGTACTCGTTCGGGAAGTTGGGTTAGGTTAGGTTGGGCGGGTTGGATCTAAAATAGTCAAAAAAAGACAAAATAGGCTTTTTAGCCCTAGGCTACAAAATGTCACATCCAAACCATGATCATTTTATTTTTTCTCTCACAGAAATTAAAAAAACCAAAAAAAAACCCATTCCAAATGAGGTTTTTTAACCTCAGACTAAAATAGCCAAAAAATCAAAAAACTAAAAAATCAACCCACATCCCAAACAAACTCAATCATCCCAGTCCGAAGTGATTTGAATTCAAGATATTAAAAATTAAAGTAAGTAAAGTACACTAATTAGAAGAAGACATTGGGTTGTGGTCAAATGGTCTAGTAGTCACACTTTAGGATATGGTGAATGCAAGGTCAGGAGTTTAAGTTGATAGACTAGTAACAAACCCTTCCATTGTAATTTAACACTATACTAACATACTAATGATATCTTTAAAAAAATAAAAAAAAAAAATAAAAAATAAACGATAAACCAAGAAGGTGAGTCAGTTTGGCTATAACCTTTGTACTTTATTGAGAGAGCATGTTTTATTTTTTATTTTTATTCAAGAAAAAAAATAAAAAATAAAAAAAAATAAATAGAGCTAAGAGACATGGGAAGTTATTCATTGTTGTTGGGATAAATATAATTGATGCTACAATTTGATGGTAGTTAGTTTATGAGTAGTGTTATATGCACTAATTAAGGGAAAGTCTACAATGTGCACCTTATGAAAGGGCATATGATATGCACTTATTGTTTGGTCCATATCGTGCCACATCATAAAAAGTGACCTACTAAATCGGTCATGTAACAGGTTACGGAAAGAATCATAACTTTTTTTCAAATATCATAACAATACTACAATGAATCATAACAATGTCATAATATTCACCTAACTGTCATAACAAAGACACTATAAATCATAACAATATAATAACAACTCATAACAAATATAGTTATTTGTAATTAATTATTATAACATTTGAATCGTAACATTTTTTATTATGATTCATCATGACAAATCATAACTTTTGGTAGTACAAATCATAACTTTTACTAATGAATCATAACCACAACTTTTTTCTCCACAATCATAATAAGATTAAAAAAATGTCATAACTTTTACTAATGAATCATAACACTACAAGAATTTTCACTTTTGGCGACTAAATTTTTAGTCGCCAAAAGTTAATTTTTAGTCGCCGAATGGTTTTAGCAACTAAATTATTTGGTCGCAAAAGTAGTCGTCAAAGAATTATCGGTAAAGGTAATTAGCGACTAAAATTATTTTGGTCGCCAAATGTATACAATTTCCGACTAAAATTTTAGTCGCCAAAAGGTTGGACATTAAATTAAATTAGACCATTTTCGGCGACCAAACTTTTAGTCGCCTAAAGTTCCATATTTGTAGCTACTAAAATTTTATTTGGTCACCTAAAGTCTCACATTTTTTGCTACTAAAATTTTAGTCGGTAAAGAGTTCTTCTTTTAGCTACTAAATAATTGGTCACCTAAAGTCCCACATTTTTGGCTACTAAATTTTTAGTCGGCAAAGAGTTCTTCTTTTGGTTACTAAATATTTGGTCGCCTAAAGTCCCATATTTTTTGCTACTAAAATTTTAGTCGGCAAAAGTGTTTTTATTCTTTAGCTTTTGTTTTTAGCTATGAATATTTTAGTCGCTAAATGTTTAATTTTCTTTTGGCTACTAAACTTTTAGTCGCCAAATGTCTATTTTTTTTTTTTTTTTTTTGCTACAAAACTTTTAGTCGCCAAATGTCTTTTCCCAATTTCTTTTTAGCTACTATTGTCTAGTCACCAAAAACAGGATATTATGTTTTATTGCAAAATTATAATTTCTCCACAACCTGTCTATATTCCATGCAACCTGTAATACGTATATAAACAAAATGATACATACTATTAATCATTCCACAATCTGCATCCATATACAAAAAATAAATAACTTTAAATGTCAAAGTCCATACAAATCAATTATTGTCCAAACTAAAATAATAATTCCATAAAAAATATATCATACAAAAATCAAAGCCCTTCGTAAACAAAAAATACATTTACTACCAAAAGAAATTACCATTTGGCATGGTACAAATTACCATCGTAATCTGTACCACGCAAAAGGTGATATATGTACCACGACAAAAGTTTTCTATAGACCATGACAAAAGGTCATATATGTATGCCAACAAATGGTATACATGTACCACGACATAAGGTGATCTATGTACCACGACAGTCATTATCTATTGATTGCCAAAAGTTTTCTGTATCAGTAATAATGAACTACACAAAAGCTGAGGACAACAAAAGTATTATATTAGTTCTACACAAAAGTGAACTGATCAGCACTCGAAAGCATCTGAACTTAATTTAGAAGCTGAAGCAAGACAAAACATCTCCCCAAACAAGTGACATGTTTCCTGAAGCCACGAATGATGGTAGCCATCCATGGCCTCCATTAACATTTCCAACACCCATGTGTATGTCTCCATTGTCTCATCAGGAAACAAAGCACATCCGAATATAGTTGTCATAAAATGGTTACTCACGCCAGCTAGAATTACAAATGGCTTCTTATATGCATTTGTAAGATAAGTTGTATCAAATACTAATACCTCACCAAATGCAGCATAATCCATTTGAGACCTACAATTTGCCCAGAAAATCTTGTCCAACCGGTTGTCCTTATCGACGTTGTATTTGAAAAAAAAAATAATGGATCTACCTCTAATTTAGCTGATAAGTATTCTAACGCACCCTCTGCATCCCCTTCTGTGAGTTGTACTTTGCGCTCAACTTGGAATTGATTGTGCAAATCTCTGTGAATGAAGCCCACCTTCTCATAACCCCCTGACTGGTGGACCATAAAATCCATGATCTGACTCGTTTTCATACCCACATTGCGCATGGCCTTTGCTTGAGCTTGGTCTGCACCTGTTACAAACCTATGTGACCAAAGAAAAGGGACGCAGTGTGGTGCTGCCAAGGGATTGTTGTGTTCCCCTACAAAGTGGGTCACAACATATTTCCTAACTGTCTTGTCATAACGCACACGAATGTGACACTACAAAAAAGTCTAGTTTCGGCCCTAGGAGTTCTTACCTGTTCCACACGTTGCAAGTATTTCTTTTCTCTTACACCTTCCCTTGAACAAACCCATTTCCTACTCTCTACAAATTTGTTGTCTCCAGTAAATTAAAAAATATATATTTAAAAAAGAAAAGGAAAAAAAAAAAAAAGAAGAAGCATGTGTATGTAATGCATGGGTATGGCAAATGAAGGTAGTGTCTAAAATGTATGTTATGTTCACCTTTTACACCACCATGTCATCAAGTCCCATTCTTCTATCTTTTTCTGATTAAAATTTTTTTAAAAATTTATGATCGTATATGCAAAAACCAAAAACAGTATACCAAATGTTGGGAATCTGGGGCTAAGTGACAACTTCATTGTTAGCTAGGCTTTTTCTTCCCTTGCTTGTTGAGTGGAGAAATTGTAAATTAAAGTAGCTTTAATTGCCTTGGCCTTCCATGATATCTCCCACTACATGCATTTCAATTTATACACACTTAATATACACTTGATTAATCGGAAATGTATCAGTATTAGATAAAGTATAATGATATTAAGAGTATCGAATTATAGTTATGGTTTTTATTTTTTTTCTAAATCATCAGTACCAATGTACCATACAGAGTTTTTTAGCCCAACTGGTAAGCTTAGATATGGTGATAATGTTATTATTTATAGTATACCTTCAACAATAGTAAAAACCACAATAGCTATGAACATAACCAGTTTGAAATGAATCATGTAAACTTTGTATTCTTTGTTTGCACGTGTGATTTATCTTTTGTGTGTTTGTTTTTTTTTTTTTTTGTTTTTTTTTGTTTTTGGTGTTTCGTGTCATCAATCCTATTTAAGTATCATGAATTCCTAACAAACATATACTATAAACACAAATTATTTTGCAGAAAAGTGAATGGAATTCTTGTGGAGTGTGGGCTCATCCAGCAATACTGCATTTTGTACTTTCTATAATAATTGGTGTTTGTATTGTTACTGAGATTTGAAATGAGCATTCCATTGCTTCATAATCAAGGTCTGACATAGATGATATAGATCAATGAATAATGGAGGATGGGGCTTTGAATGTTAGGTATTAACCCGAGAGATAGAGGTGCAAGCTTGTCTGCAATCCAAGAGGCCAAGGCTCATTGGAGTGTTTTGAAAAGAATCTCTCTCACTTTCTCACACAAAAATTATATACGTACCAAATCCCCTTCCCTTCGGAATCTGCAAAGCCAGTACTGAATGGCAATGCCCACCAAAAAACACCAAAAAAAAATTGTAACAAATCTCTCCAAACTTCAATACATACAAGAAATTATTTACTAATAATCTACACCAATCAAGTCAAATTTTTTTTTTTTTTTCCTTTTTCTTCTCAAAACTCTCCTCCCAAAAATATTGAGGATTCTAGACAACTAGGACCACCATTTTCTTTTGTTTTATACCTTAATCAGAGCTCCCTTTGTCATCATCTACCCACAAGCTTTTATTTAATTTTCTCCTTTTAAAAGATGATGATGAAGATGAGGATGATGAGTCACCTGGCCTGATGCTGACCTGAGTCATCACTCGGAGCTGTGGTAACACTTTTGGAGCCTTCCTTCCCCTATTATCAACAGCAATTTCCTGTATCAACTGGTAGTAGCTGATGCCTTTCTCCTGCAAAAAAACAAATATATTCAAATAGATTTACTATTTTTTTGTATGCCCAACCTAAATCATAATAAAATGTTCTTACTTTTCGAAGTCCTTCACACCATGATTCAGCATGTGCAGGATTGACAATAGACAAGTTTGGAATATCATGGGCTGCACATAGAATAGTTGCAGCAACAATGCATGACGGCCAGTACTCAAGAAAACTAGCCTTTGTTCACATCATCATAAAATTCAACATCTTAGTGCATATTCAAATTTAGTCTGAAAATTCAAAAAAGAAAAAAAAAAGTGTATAGTGTGTGTGCCACTCATAGGTTTTACTCCATTGCTTAAACCCGTAGAGTGTACATTGAGCAGTGTAGATCACTGCAGCAGCCAAGAAAGATGGCGCAAACTTGAGTGTCTGATACTCGACAAGGCAGACCTCCATCAGGAAGAAAGATAAAAGCTCAAGCTTCCTGTTGGATTGAGCAGCCTTAAGGTATCTTCTCATAAAAACATATGGGGTTGGAACTGACATGTGGAACTGTAATGTATTAAGCATTAATCTCTCCATTTCAAGAACTTCTTTCCTAGTGTAGGCCTTATCTGAAATGAAAAGCAAATCATCCACAACAGGTACTAAAACTTCCTCATATTGCATGCTAAGAGCATTGCGACCAAACCAACCAATTGCAGCTTCTTTCGCGCCACTCATTGCTAAGCTAAAAACCGATCTGTAATATTAACAGTCAGAAATAGCGTCTCGTCCCTCAGTTCAAACTTGTGATGTACCTCAACAAGCCAGTCAACCTCAACAAGCCAGTCAATTAGTATTGCCCTCATCTTCTCATTGATGTCAGATTGTTGTGACATGTAGCTCGGTGAAACACCGCTATAACTCTCCATTTTTCTAAGTAGGCATAGACATCGTGGACATAGTCGACTACTGCTAGTGGATTCTTGGCGTCATAGCTGTCAATATCCATAACGGGCTCTTCAAATGTATCTTCCATTTCAACTTCCATATGTTCCTTTTCATCCGGGGCTGCTTCTGTTTGTTCCAAGGACATTGGAACTGGGGAGTCTGTAGCTGCCTTATGTTCCTCATCTATTACTGGACAATCTTCCCAGACTCTGAAGCTTTGAACAGATGATGAATCGGGTTTCTTAGTTTTCTCCAGACAATTTTGTTGTGTGCTCGCAATCTGTGCCGCCAATTTCCTTGTGATTGGTCTATGAGCTGGATGAGGAGGTAACTTATCACAAATTTCATGGGTTTCTGACAAGACTTTCTTGTTGACAACACAAGGGTACGGATGAGCTCGAGCTAAATTTTGATTAATCATGCTTACGGCTCCACAGTTGGGCCTAATCTCCACCCCAAACCTTCTGCTACTCATTTCTTGTAAGTTTATGGGTTTAATCAAAGTGGGGTTGTTCTTGTTCTCATCATATATAACCATTTTATTTGGTTAAATTACCTGAAAATATAGATCTCTCCCTCTTCAACAACCACACAACCTACTACCTATCAAACACCTCACAATGTAACTAGCCTAAGAGCATCTAAAAAACCCTAAATCTACAGACTCAGCTTCTCCCTCATATAGTGTTAAAAATCTCATAATTTCATAACTTTTATTTTATTGTTAATACCTTGCAGATTTTCTAATTTAGGCCTTAGTCCTATCAAATTTTGGCATTTCATCGTCTCCAAGGTAACTCATAAACCATTTTAGAGCATCTCCAACCTTTCACCAATTTTTTCAACTAATTTGATTTCAAATTTGAGTAAAAATAACTTGATTTTATATGAACTACTCAAATCCTTTCATTCAAATCTTTTTAAAAACCTTCCTCTTATCCAAAATTCCCCTTTTCATCAAATTTGATCAAGAAAACCCATCTCCAATGCTTCATTTTTTTTTCCCCATCAAATTCAAATTTACTTTGTTGGTTCTCAATTTGCTAAAAAAAATAACTCTCCCTTCATGAGATTTGATGAAATAATTAGAGATAATTTTTAACACTTGATGAAAAAAAACAAAAATAACTAAATGGGTATTCAACTAAGTCACAGTAACATCAAAATATCCATTCATTTCTCACTTTCCACAATTCCCAAACAATTGCTAAATGTAATACATCCCAAACCACTGTAATTTTCTTTCTAATAGGAAAAACACCACAAGAGTAATTGTTACAAACATAAACAGATTTCAATAAACAAATAAAAAATTGCAGTCTCATGACAGTTACATAAGTACAAAATTCAATTACCCACACATCAGATTTCACACACTCAATCCAAATTTCAAGTATATTTCACACACTCAAGCCAAATTTCAAGGAAATACACATCAGATTTCAACCGATTCAATTCATATTTTCCTAATTTTATAAACCAACCTAGTGAGTTCACAATGGTGAAAGGGGCAGTTTCAAAGAAGGGGATTTCAGTCTAGGGTTTCATAGAATGGAGATGGAGAAAGGGAGAGAAACAAGTTGCAGCGAGAGAGAGAGAGACATACCTTGAGGCGAAGTTGAGGGCATGTTATGTTCGCGGGATAGTCTTCGAGGGCGAAGAAGAGCTTCGAAGTCGTGTCTGAAGAAGGCGAAGAGGAGTTTCGGAGTCGTCTCTGAAGAGAGCTCCGGAGTCGTGTCTGAAGAGGGCGAATAGGAGCTTCGGATTGGTCTAAAGAGTAAGGGTTTGGGGAAAACAAAGTGAAGAGGGTTTGTGGAACATACAACAATCGGTGAACAAAATTGTAACCGGTTGAGAGGGTATTCAATATTTTCAATCAAATTATTTGATGGTTGAGATTAATTTATAAATATCTAATGGTTTAAAATAAATGTGTACATAATGTGCACTATTTAATAAGGTGCACATCTTAACAGCTCCCACTAATTAATATACTAATTAGTGTACTAGCAGATGATGTGGCATAATTTTAAAAGTTTTGGATATTTTTAATTTGTATAATGGGTGGGGTCAATAATAATGTCATAATACTAATTGGTACATTAGTTAGTATACTAATTGGTGCATGTAACACTATTGTTAGTTTATAGATTTTGTTAACAAATCTCTTAGACCATTAAATATGGTTAATTACTCCCACTATCATAGAAAGTAAACAAAAGCATTAAATATATTGTATTAATAATATTATTTTTTTCTAATGTGACTACAATATTCTTTTATGTATTTCTTTTCATTTTATTATTATTATTTTTTTGTTATTCCGTTCACCTCCCACCCGCCTGTGTATCTTCAAATTAATTAATCAAATAGATATTCAAATATTATTTGTAATTTTAATATATTTTATTTTTTTATTTATATTTTTCATTACAAATGATTTGTCACATTTTTGCCGAATTTTTCATAACATAATTATTATGGTTCGTAACCTGTATTTTAATGGTAAAAATCACACTATATTTTTTTATTTTTTTTAATACAACCATAGAATTAGGGATGAATCATTTTAATGAAAAAATATAAATAAAATATAAATTTATAGATGATAATAAAATATTTTAAAATTACAAATGGTAATTGAATATCTATTTTTCTAGTCAAATTAGAAAAATAATAATTTAATACAATACGTTTAGGACATGTTTGATTGGGTGGATTAGAGCATGGGATTGGGATTATTAATCCGTGGGCCCAATTATCCTATGTTTGTTTTATCATTTTGGTTTAGGATAATTAATCCAACGGATAATTAATCCAACAAATTTGTAGGATTATTAGTAATGGGGTAGGGGTGGGATTATTAATCCAATGGATATTAATCCAATTAGATAGTGAATACCACACTAATTTAATAGGATTATTAATACTTCACTATTAATCTTTTGAATCAAACATGACCTATGTCTTTGTTTACTTTCTATGATAATGAGAGTAATTAACCCTATTTATTGTATTTTTAACTTGTTAACAAAACCTAGTTTATACCGTGAGAATCATTAATTGTGTATTGATATTATTGTGCAAGAGCAATAGAAATGTCTTGGTACACCGTGTAGAGCATTGCTCTCGGACCATTACAAATCAATACAAAGTTGTGATTTATACAATTATCTTATCATTTGTGGTGAATGTACTTGTGTTGTTGTGATTTATTAATACAATTAACCAATAACATTATGCTCGGATCGTATGGTCAAAAATAAATAAATAAATAAATAAACAAAAGATAGTTTTAATCCCTAAAATATGCATTATTTTTTATTTTAATTTCTTAAGTTTTAATTTTGTCATTTTAATCTTCAAAATTGTCAATTTAAGTCAGTTTGTTCCTAGGTCTAACGTCTGTCTACATTGATAACAGAAATATGGATAAAAGACAATTTTAATCCCTAAAATATGTCTTTCTTGTTATTTTAGTTCTTCGAGTTTTAAATTTTGTTATTTTGGTCCTCAAAGTTGTGAATTTAAGTCAATTTGGCCCTAGTTCAAGTTGACAACGTTGAGGACCAAAATTACTAAATTTAAAACTTGAGAGACTAAAATGATAAAAAAAACTCAAACTCATACTGCGAATGGACTCATTGCTACCAAGCTCGGGGGAGAAATATTCGTTGTTTTCCGTACGCATTGCTACCAAGCTCACCTTGCTCCGAATGGACTCTAATTCACTGCGAATAGAACATAAGTGACCTACCCGATGGGTGGTTTGCTAGAGAACCCCTCCAACGGTCAAGTTAGTTCACTTGAGGAAGAAATAGTGCAAAGCACTAAAGAGAGAGAGAATTGCTAAAGTTTGCTTACCTTTCTCTGGTGGTCAACGTACGCCTTATCTAGGCTGGCCAAGCAACTCAAGACTGTGCGCGTACTATCTCTGTCGTCCTTTCCTGGACACGTGGCAGTACTGCCCCCGCTTTTCGTTACATGTATACGCGTCAATACCACCAAATAACATTGGTCAAATTGCCAAACAGTATTAACGAGTTTAGGCAGATTCCTTACCAAATTCTATTAGGCCACGTGGTATGCCCTAGCCGAGCAATCACTTTTGCTATCCTCAAATATGCTAGCTGAAGTCCTCTAGCCAATCTATCTTAGGTCAGCCATTGGCCGGTTTTCTAGCTCGGCCGAACTTACTATGGCATTGACCTTTTGTTGGAACCCACAAAGGTGTATGCGTGTCAATTAAATGAACAAAAAAATAAAATAATTCAGAAAATAATTATATAAATTATTTCTAGAATTAAATGCTTACAGAAATTAATATCGAGGCTTGTGTTGGACACAATCTCCTTAAAGTAGATTTCGCCCTCGCTCCGGTGTTTCGAGTTTTACTGGCGTCTACTTTTCAAGATGCAACGACTAACACTTAAATTTACAGTACTACAAATTTAAGTCTGGCGAACCAAAACTCTATTGTAAACTCTCTCTTTTCCTTCCTAAAAATAAATGCAGAAACTGATGCAAGAGCACAGGAAGAAGAAGAAAAAAAATACGAAAATCTGAGGGAAAAATTAAATAAAATGAATTGCTGGAAGCATGCTTTATATAGATAGAAAGGTGGTTGTTCCGAATAGGTGCCAACAGATAGGCAACTGTTTGGACAGATTCGGTTAGAAAGCAACAAGTAGAAACCTGTTTGAACCTTTTGAACCAGTTCAGGTGGTATAGACTTGTAAGGGACTTGTTTGGGTGAAGAAAAATTCTGGACCAATTTATTTTGAATTTTGAAACCAAAATTAAAAATTAAAAATAATTTACAAAAGTTTTTAGCCCAAAAAGATAAGTATTAGGCCGGACAAGCCCAACCCAACCTCCCACCACGCAGCCGCGCCCAAGCCCACGCCCAGGCCAGCCCAGCCCAGCTCGCCTGACCTACCAACCAGACGAACGGCGGCAGCGGCACGCGGGTGTGGTTTTAATTTTAGGTCCAATGGGTCTAGTCCACTTCACCCATAACCTCACTATTCTACAAACTTGGGTACCCCTTGGGGCCCATCCCAAAGTATCCAATGCTAAGGTTTATAAACCCAAAAAATTCCTCAAGCCTTTCCAATGTGAGACAAGCACATTTCACAAATGTATAGTAAACTCACCAAAAAACTAGTTCCACGAACCCTAAAACGCGTATTGAATTCTCATTCATCCGGAAATAGTTTTGAGCAACCAAATACATGAATTTATTCACTACGTGGCATTAAATATGAACCTAATTAGAAACGTTAAAAATAATGCTTGGATCCCACCTTAATTAATACTCAAAGTTAGCAAAAAATAAGGAATTTCTAAAGCCATTTTCCAACAATTCCCCACATGAATGGAATTCACAATAAAGGACATGCAACAAGATGCGGACAAACAAAGAGTATATTAAAAAGATACACCACATCGAGATAGATAGCTTTTGTCTAGTGAAAGCCTATCGGACTTAATGGCTAACCAGTGGACACGATGCCTTGAACTGTTTAGCTGTTTGTGTAAGCCAAGACAATAAACTACACATAGTGTATCCTCAGACATAGTTTGGTTCTTACGGTTGTGTTCATTTTGGCCCTGAACAATGCCTGGTAATTTATGAGTGCTCTAGAGAATTTATCCTTCTCAATTCTCATAGAACTGGCCCAGTTCACACTCATATAGGTGATTTCTTATTAAGAGTATCTTGCTATACCCCACTTGGATGTCCAGGCTATAAGAATCATTAAAAGCAAAGCTTATCCTACTAATGCTGCAAGTATCACTCTTCTTATCATAGAAATGGGCAGGAGTAAACCTCTTTAGTGATACGTGAAGTCATTTATAATTCGCTTGTCCCTTTGAACCTAGATCTTGGGATCTCCAGTCAACTAGGTTGGGTTGCCATTATGGCGACTTTTAAGTAATAGGCTTTAATCTCATTCCCCTTGATAAATAGTACACTTGCTCTCTGGCTAGCCCTTTAGTCAATGGATCTGCAATATTCTCCTTTGACTTTACATATTCTATGGAAATTATTCCATGTAAGAGCAAATGCCTAACGGTATTATGTCTTCGACGAATGTGTCGAGACTTACCGTTATACATATGATTTTGTGCCCATCCTATTGTTGCTTCACTATCACAGTGAATGCATATAGCTGGCACAGGTTTAGGCTACATTGAAATGTCTTCTAAGAAATTACGAAGTCATTCTGCTTCTTCTCTTTATTTATCTAATGCAATAAACTCAGATTCCATTGTTGACCTAGCTATGCATGTATGCTTGGAAGATTTCCAAGAGACTGCAACACCTCCTAGGCTAAAGACATATCCACTAGTGGATTTTGAGTCTTTAGTATCCGATATCTAATTTGCATCGCTGTACCCCTCGAGTACTGCTGGATATTTGGTATAATGTAAGTCATAATTCTGGGTATGTCTTAGATACCTAAGTACCCTAATTATCGCTTTCCAATGATCGGACCCTAGATTACTTGTGTACTTACTCAATTTGCTTACAGCATAGGCTAAATTTGGCCTAGAGCAATTCATTAAGTACATCAAGCTTCCGATTATTCAAGAGTACTCTAATTGTGATATGCCAATACCTGTACTTTTTGACAAATGAAGACTAATGTCAACAGGTGTCTTAGCAGGACGGTTGTCGTGCTTTCCAAATTTCTCCAAAATCTTCTCAACATAGTGAGACTAAGATAAAGCATATCCTTCAGATATTTTAGTAATTTTTATTCCTATAATTACATCTACTACTCCCAAATCTTTCATGTCAAACTTTTTGTTCAACATTTTCTTTGTGGATTTGATCATATCATTATCACTTCCAATAATGAGCATGTCATCTACATAAAGACAAACTATGACATAGCCTTTGTCTGTGCTTTTAACATAGATGCATTTGTAGCATGATCAAATTTTTCATGACATTGTTTCAAAGCTTGTTTTAATCCATAAAGGGATTTGACAAGTTTATAAACCTTTTTCTCTTGGCCGGGAACTTGAAACCCTTCCAATTGTTCCATATAGATTTCCTCATCTAACTCGCTATTCAAAAAAGTTGTTTTAACATCCGTTTGATGTATTTCCAAATTATACAAAGCTACAATCGCAATCAACATGTGAATGGATGTTATTCTTGTCGCTGGTGAATAGGTGTCAAAATAATCAAGGCCTTCCTTCTGCCTGTATCCCTTAACAACAAGTCTAGCCTTGTATTTATCTATTGAACCATCTGCTTTTATTTTTCTCTTGAATATCCACTTATATCCAAGAGGTTTACATCCTGGTGGAAGATCTACCAGTTTCCAAGGATGATTTTGCAGTATTAATTCAATTTTACTATTCACAATCTCTCTCCACAATAGAGCTTCAGGACTTGACATAGCTTCCTTGAAGTTTTGAGGCTCATTTTCTAACAGGTATGTCAGAAAATCTGGACCAAATGACTTAGAGATCTTAGCCCTCTTGCTACGTCTAGGTTCATCTACTTCATTATCATTTTGGTCTTCATTGCTACCCATAGCGATATCAAAAGTTCTTTTATTTGAACTTTTCTCTTCAATTTCCTTGCTAGGAAAAATGTGTTCAAAAAACGATGCATTTCTTGACTCAATAATAGTGTTTACATGCATATCCGGATTTTCAGATCTATGAACTAAAAATCTATATGCACTACTATCATTGGCATATCCAATGAACACACAATCAACGGTCTTTGGTCCTATCTTAGTCGTTTTGGGACTAGGGACTGCCACCTTGGCCAAACACCCTCACACTTTGAGGTAATTATAGATAAGTCGCCGACCTTTCCATGATTCATAAGGTGTTTGATTGAGTTTCTTGTGGGGTACCCTATTAAGGATAAAGTTAGCAGACAAAATCGCCTCCTCCCTACAAGTTCTGAGGTAACCCCGAACTAATCAACATGGCATTCAGCATCTCTTTAAGAGTTCGATTCTTTCTCTTAGCAACACCATTTGACTAAGGAGAATAAGGTGCAGTGGTTTGGTGAATGATACCATGTTCAGAACAAAATTCTTCAAATGGTGCATCATACTCACCACCTCTGTCACTCCTCACTATCTTAATAGTTTTGCCAAGTTGATTTTCAACCTCAAGTTTATATTGCCTAAAAGCTTCTACGGCTTCATCTTTACTTCTCAATAAGTAAACATAGCAATATCGAGTGCAATCATTAATAAAAGTAATAAAGTACTTCTTACCTCCTCTAGTTTGAACAAATTTTAAATCACAGATATCTGTGTGAATTAAACTTAGAGGTTCAATACTTCTTTCAACTTTGTTAAATGATGCCTTAGTGAGTTTTGCCTCAACACAAATCTCACATTTATGATTAGGATCAAATTCTAAGTTAGGTAAACATTCTAAAGCAATAAGTCTACGCAAAGAATTAAAATTAACATGTCCTAATTTACCATGCCATAAGAAAGAAGACTCAGCAATATAAACAGAAAATGTGTTATTATTATTAAAAGTCAAATTAAGTACAACAGTATTTACATTGAGCTTAAAAAGCCCATCACTAATGTAACCTCGCCCCACATACATTCCACTCTTGGAGAGTACAACTTTATCAGATTCAAAGACTAACTTAAACCCATTCTTGATCAACAATGACCCAGAAATCAAATTCTTGCGAATTTCTGGCACATGGAGTACATTTTTAAGAGTGAGTTCTTTCCCCGAGGTCATTTTCAGCACAATCTTTCCTTGTCCTTCGACAATTGAAGTGGAGGAGTTTCCCATAAAAAGTTGTTCCCCACTTTCCACCACTTTGTAGGTTATGAACATCTTCTTATCTGCATAGATATGGCAGGTTGCTCCAGTATCCATCCACCATTCCTTGGGATTGTCCACCAAATTTGCTTCAGAGACTACTGCAGCAAAATTGATGTCTGCCACGCCATCAGAAAAATAAAAATCCTCGATTATGTTGGCTTGTGCTGACTTTTTGCTTGAACTCCCTCCGTCCTTGGGAACATGACAATCCTTAGCGCGATGCCCATCTTTGCCGCACACAAAACACTTGCCTTTGAACCTATTGTTGATCCCTTTGTTGATCTTAATAGTGGATTCTTGTTTGGGACCTTTGTCATTATGCTTCTGCTTCTTATTGTTGAACTTTGACCCATGTTCATGTTCCATAACATTTGCTTTAGCCTGCATGACATGGTTTCCTGACTTCTTGTCGAAACCACGTTCGGAGCCGCACTATCAATTCCTCAAATTTCATCTCCTTACGCTTATGCTTTAGATAATTATTGAATTCTTTCCAAGATGGTGGCAATTTTTCAATAACTGCCGCTACTTGGAAAGATTTACTGAGAACCATCCCTTCCTCATGTATGTCATGGATAATTAATTGGAGATCTTGAACTTGGCTAATAACCGTTTTAGAATCCTTCATTTTAAAATTCAGAAAACGATCGATAACAAATTTCTTTGTACCGGCGTCCTCTATTTTATACTTATAATCGAGATTTCCATAGTTCTTTAGATGTTCTTTTCACACTATACAGATTGTATAGTGTATTGTCCAACCCATTGAGGATATAGTTTCGACATAGAAAATCACCATGTTTCCATGCATCGACTGTGGCAACCACTTGCCGGTCAGTTTCTCCTTCGTTCAGTGCCGGTGCCTTTTTATGAGTGAAGCGAACCAAATTCAATGTGGTAAGATAAAACATCATCTTTTGTTGCCATCTTTTAAAATCATTACCATTGAATTTTTCTAGCTTCTCCCCATGATTCACCGGTACTGTTGGAGTAATCACTAGCACAATAAGTGTGGGGGTTTGAGTAATAACAGTCTTAGTACTGTTAATTTCAATTGTCATAATTCTAACGAAATAAAAATAATACACCAATCACAAATTTATACAAAAAACGAATTCACACACAAAATAAACAAAATAATATTTTGTAACAAAATTCCAATAATAAATAGTAAATTACTAATATGTTATCAAAGAAATCATTAAAAAGTATATTACTACTATTAAATAAATTAAACAGTATATTATTACTATTTAATTTTCCGAAACAAAATATTTGTCTATCTATCACAGAAATAAATAAAAATAGAAATGTACTTTAAGATTGTTGGAACCCACAAAGGTGTATGTGTGTAAATTAAATGAATAATAAAATAAAATAATTTAGAAAATAATTATAGAAATTATTTCCCGAATTAAATGCTTACAAAAATTAATGTCGAGGCTTGTGTTGGAGATAATCTCCTTAAAGTAGATTTTGCCCTCGCTCCGATACTTCGAGTTTTACCGGTGTCTACTTCCCAAGATGCAACGAGTAACACTTAAATTTGCAGCACTACAAATTTAAGTCTGGCGAACCAAAACTCTATTGTAAACTCTCTCTTTTCCTTCCTAAAAATAAATGCAGAAATTGATGCAAGAGCACAGGAAGAAGAAGAAAAGAATGATGAAAATCTAAGGAAAAAATTGAATGAGATGAATTGCTGGAAACATGCTTTATATAGATAGAAAGGTGGCTGTTCCGAACAGGTGCCAACAGATAGGCAACTTGTAGACGTCCCCGAACGTCCCGGGAGGGAAATCCCGTTTTGTTCATTTGGGCTCACTACAGTTCAGGACTCAATGTCACGGTCCTGTATCTAATCTGGCAGAGTGCAATGCAAGACCGATGAATCATCAAAGAGTCCAAATCCAGCAAATCGTTTTTTGAAAACAAATTTTTTTTGAAAGAAGTGCCAAACATGGACTGCTTTGCCAGATACAGAGTCGCCACCTAAATATTTTATTTTGGAAAATTTAGGAAACCCTGACTCATTGCTTAAGGCCACGTGTCCGTCATCACCAAAGTTGTCTCGGCTCGGGAACTTGGGTACGATTGGGGAAGGTCACTTCGTGAGCACCCCCGCTCGCCCGATCGAAGGTCGGCCTCTACTAACCATGATATCTAGTTTTGAAAACATTATGCGTTCTTATTCCGGTTATTAGCCTAGAATTACTATGTGATGCACACAGCATACAAGTATAGACTGGGTCGCCTGAATTGGAATGAAACATCTCATGTTTGTTTTGAAAAACGGTTTGAAGGTGCTACTCGCAAGTAGGCTAAGACGTGGATTTTGCGACCCTTAAGTGGGCTTAGAAAACATGGTGATTTGCCACTATCAAGTGGGCTTAAAACTCACAATCAATGAATTGTTCCAGTTCAGATAATCCAACCTCCACCCACAAGCATTCAGGCAGGTATATCACATAAGCAGTTAGCCTCATGGTAAGCATGCTATCATGGCAATCACTTACACACATGCAAGGATGCTAAAGCATAAATACTTACCGAGTACTCCAAAGCCAAAATAGAAACTAGTTAGTAATCATATGCATGATCCTAGTTCATGTTAAGATGGCTAATGCGACACATGCAAAATGCAACTAGAAATAGGCTCGGCTATCCTAAAGATGGTATGTGAAATGCTACAACTATCAAGTATTCAACTCGGAATTGAAATACAATGCAGTTAGTATGATGCGCCGAGCCCGGTGCATGCGAAACAGATGAATGAATGCAAACATGCTATCATACTGTATGCTAATTGAAACATGCCCTAAACTAACCATCATAAGCTGGTAAATAAAAGGGAGAAAGACGTGGGGTTGGAAGACATACATCACACGCACGCACACTTATTACAGTTGTGCCCTCTCTCGGAGGGTCCGAATAAATAATACAGTCCAAATAAATAATTACAGTCCGAATAAGTACAAAACCCTAATTAATTAACAAATTAACTAGGAAAACAGTAAATTAGCATGCAAGCCCATGGACCGCCTCAGCTCTGTTCCGGATGATGAATGATGCATGCTTGAGTTGCCTTGCGCGGAAATCCATTGCGATGCCCCAGTTAGCCTCTGTTTACAATTAAGCCCGGAATGTTGCACGAAGCTCCAAAAGACTGCCGGTTTCTGATTTGCTGTAACAGAGAGCAACAAAAGGGCATGGCAAAGTATTTTCACATATGTATGCATATCTCGATCCTCGTGCCACCAATCACGCACCTCAATGCATGATGGCTAAGGAGTTGAATTGCACGACTCAATGTGAAATGAATGCACATATAAACACAACAAGACCAAGACTCCATCATGGTTGATCCGGAGTGTCGGTGACCGGGAATTGAGACACGTTCCGTCACTCGGAGTACGAAACGTCCCTCATTTCCCGTGTTTGGGCTAACTTCTATCCCAAACACAATGCAATATGCATGACATGCATGAATGCACTTCTAACATGCAACCTAACATACGCAATGCTATGAGATGACATACACAATGCACGATGTACAACCTAGCATACGCAATGCAAAGGACTAAGATGGCATACACAATGCATAATGGACTTACACCAAACATGAGTGGACCTCAGCCACACCCACATCAGTAGCCATCAGATGAAAATGTGACAACCGCAATGCGTGCACACATGCACGAATACCAAGGACCGAACCTAAGGCATCAAATGCCACTCTAACAAGGCATGGCAAAGAATGAGAGATGACATATGAACATGTAAATTCCAGCACTGAAATATGATGCTAAAAGGTCCTGAAACATGGAAACATGGCACCCGATGCATGAGATGAGCCCCAAAACTCAAAACTAGGCACATGTATTGACTTATAGCTATACAAAGCATGCATTATTTGACTATGAAGCACAAAGACAGAGCCAAGGCAGTCCCAAAACATGAACATTTCTAGTTCAAAGCATGACAAAAAGATGCTAGAATGATGGACTAAAATAGCATGCAGCTTTGACTAGCAAACATGGTTTACATGGCATGTATATGAAGCGTATGAGAACTCATCAAACCAACAAAAATCAGTGAACAAAACATGTCAAAATATGCCCAAATAACTTCTGAAATGCAGCCAACATATGCAAAAATAATGGGTTCCTTTAAAGGGCCATACGAGGGGTTATTAAGCACCTACAAGATAGACACTTAGCAAGACCAAACCAACTCTGGAAATGGGTTATGACAGTCCTAAAACCCACCAAATAGGCCCTGGAATCAGTCTCAGAAATATGCAAAGAAAGGCCTCTTTGAGAGGCCTTGAATGGGATTGCTCTACACATGCATCATAGACAAAAGATATGGCCAAAAGGGCCTCAAACAGAGTTGAGGCAGACCTCAAAACCCTCAGAATGAGGCCTGGAGAGTGACTTCAAAGCATGAAAAATAGGGTCCCTTTAGAAGGCCCAAAAGGCCACCAAACAAGACTAGGAGAGAGGGGGTCACCCCCCTCTGATTTTGGCCTTCAAGAATACACCTAAGCCACTAAAAATCCACTAGATTTCAGTGGCTAAGAGGCCAAGCCATGGCCAATGCAAGTGCTCTAATGCATAGCCCTATCTATGAAGAGATGAAGCATGCACAGGGGGAAAATGACCCCAAATAGAAATGGGACCTTAACCAAACTTGAAGAGGATGTCAAAACAAGACTTTTTTCAGTTTAGGTTGAGGTCCAAAAATGTTCACAAATAAGGCTAATATATCATGC
Organism: Camellia japonica; assembly: GCA_030407325.1. Classification (NCBI taxonomy): domain Eukaryota; kingdom Viridiplantae; phylum Streptophyta; class Magnoliopsida; order Ericales; family Theaceae; genus Camellia; species Camellia japonica. The sequence goes on from JAPPVO010000014.1 coordinate 54,196,507, forward strand.
AAAAAATAACCCTAAAAGAGAGATAGAGGATAAGGGGCAGTAGATGGCCTTAAATAGCAAAGAACCCTTGAACAAAGTTGAAGAGGGGCTCAAAATAAGACACTTTACAGTTTGGGTCGAAGCCCATAAATGCTTGCAAATAAGACTAATCAATCATGCAAAATAAGGCAAGAAAAGGGAAAATAGGGACTCACCCTTGAAGAGCAGGTTTCCAGCAGCTTCTGGTCCAAGATTCTGAGCTTTCAACCTCTGCAAATGGCCTCCAAGGTGTTGGAATGGATGATGGAGGTGGTAGGCTATGGGTTGGTGTGCAAGGATTTTAGGGTTTGGAGGGTTGAAGTACAGATATATGGGGAGTTGTATGCAAATGCTCCAGCTGGTTTTCTAACCCTTGCAAATGGAGCTCAAGGGTTGGTTTTATAGAGGGAGAAGGGTGAGGCTTCTTAGAGAAGCTAAAGAGGGGGATTCAAGGTTTCTAAAGGAAGCTTGACCAAAGGGGTCAAGCTTCTTGAAGAAGCTAACCCAAAAGGGTCAAGCTTCCTCAAGAAGCTTGACCAAAGGGGCCAAACTCTCTTGAAGCCAAGCAAAGGGAGCAAAAACCACCTTTAAAGGGGTTAAAACAGGGACAAAGCCTCGGGCAGTGGATCTGGTGCAAAACAGCTGGCACAGCTGGAATGCACCTGAAGAGACAAACTTGGCCGACCAGGTTCAAAAGGTCAAGGTCGCCGGCTGGCCACCTCCCCTGGTCGGCCGACCAGGGGTCAAAAGGGTCACCAAGAATTGCTGGTCGGCCTACCAGAAAAGGTGGCCTCCCAGGTGAGTAGCTCACAATGATGGTATGAAAAGCCAGAAATTGTGGCTCAAAAGTGAGAAAAACCAGCTTCTTGCCAGAAAAATCGACTTTTGGAGAGAGAAAAAGAGAAAACTGGATTTTCAGGGGAAAAGGTGGCCTCCCACCCTCCTACAACCTTCCTAACAATGAAAATGAGGTCTTCGCCAAAAATGAACCAAGACGGATGCAAAACGGAGGTTCGGGGACCGAAACGCGCGGCCCGGTGCCCCGAAAACTGACTATTAAGCACCGGAGGTGGCGTTCGACCACGAAGTTGGTCTCTCGGGCAACAGTGTCCCTCAAAAGGGGGGAAACAAGGTGTATGCCAAAAACCGGAGCAAACGGAGGTGGTTAAGCGGTCCTGAACCGAGGCACACGACCGACGGCTCCGAAAAACCGAAAACCGGGCTCCAAATGGGAAAAATGGCCTACGACCGTGAAACGTAGCCTACGGCCACTGAGAGACGGTCTACGAGACCTCTCCCTCCCTTCGGGAAGAGAAAACAGAGAAAACGGGACCCGGTTCGCAAACCGAGGCAGAGCACAAAAGAGTCCGGAAGTCCGGAGGCAAGGCTCGCGGCCGAGACTCCGCAACTTCAGAACGAGCACAAAATGCAACATCACCAAGCGCTCAATTGGTGACGTCTGAGTCTTAAGGTCGGTCAAAAATAGGGTGTCTACACAACTGTTTGGATAGATTCGGTTGGAAAGCAATAGGTAGAAACCTGTTTGAACCTTTTGAACCAGTTCTGGTGGTATAGACCTATAAGGGACTTGTTTGGGTGAAGAAAAATTTTGGACCGATTTATTTTGAATTTTGAAACCAAAATTAAAAATAAAAAATAATTTACAAAAGTTTTTGGCCCAAAAAGATAAGTATTGGGCTGGACAAGCCCAACCTCACACCACGCACCCGCGCCCAAGCCTAGCCTGACCGGACGACGGCGGCCGCGTGCATGTGGTTTTAATTTTGGGTCCAATGGGGCTAGCCCACTTCACCCATCAACAAACTTGGGTACCCCTTGGGACCCATCCCAATTATCTAATGCTAAGGTTTATAAACTCAAACAATTCCTCAAGCGTTTCCAGTGTGGGACAAGCACATTTTACAAATGTGTAGTAAATCCACCAAAAAACTAGTTCCATGGACCTGAAAACACGCGTTGAATTCTCATTCATCCGGAAATGATTTTGAGCAACCAAATACATGAATTTATTCACTACGCGGCATTAAACATGAATCCAATTAGAAACGTTAAAAATAACGCTTGGGTCCCACCTTAATTAATACTCAAAGTTAGTAAAAAATAAGGAATTTCTAAAGCCATTTTCCAACACCTTTAGCCTGTTTCTTGTTCTTCAGCTCGGTCATAGGTGGTTGGCTTGCCCTTGACTCAGCCTAGCCCATAACCAAAGTGCGGTTCACTATGTAGCTCGAATCTCACACTACTCCACCCAAGCTTGTGGTCCAAACCAAGCCTAGCTTGGTTGGTTCAAAGGTTGGTGTTGGCCCAGCTTATTCTTAGCCTGGCCCAACATTAGAGCCTTGGTGGATTTAGCTCGGTCAAATGTCGAGGCCTATTTAGCTCGATCCAACGTGGAGGCCCATTTAGCTCGGTATATTTGTTCGGCACAAATTCCCCCTTCAAATATTATTGTACAAGAGCAATAGAAATGTCTTGGTACATCATGTAAAGCATTGCTCTCGGACCATTACAAATCAATACAAAGTCGTGATTTATACATTATCTTATCATTTGTGATGAATGTTATGTTGTTGTGATTTATTAATAAAACTAAACAATAACATTACGCTCAGATCGTAGGGTCCAAATAAATAAATAAATAAAAGATAGTTTTAATTCCTAAAATATGCATTGTTTTTTTTTATTCTAGTCTCTTATGTTTTAATTTTGTCATTTTAGTTCTTAAAATTGTCAATTTAAGTCAGTTTGATCCTACGTCTAACATCCATCTACATTGATAATAGAAATATGGATAAAAGATAATTTTGATCCCTAAAATATGCGTTTCTTGTCATTTTAGTCTTTCAAGTTTTAAATTTTGTTATTTTGATTCTCAAAGTTGTGAATTTAAGTCAATTTGGTCTTAACTCAAATTGACAACGTTGAGAACCAAAATTACTAAATTTAAAACTTGTGGAACAAAAATGACAAAAAAACTCATACTTTAGGAACCAAAATTGTCTTTTATCCAAGGATAAAATACTTTTCCTGTTATCAATGTAAACAGACGTTAGAGATATGACTAAAATGACTCAAATTAACAACTTTGAGGATCAAAATGACAAAATTAAAACTTGACGGACTAAAATGACAAATAACGCATATTTTAAAGATTAAAATTGTCTTTCATCCACACACACACACACACACACACACACACACAAAAAGGTTGTGGTTTCTCATTTAGGTGAAGAAAAAAAAAAAACGATTGTATTTTTTCACTATCATTTTTGGATGAGTAAGATAAGTAAGATTTCTTTTTTCTTCTTTTTTATATCAAGGGATATTTTATAACCAATCAACTTGTTTCTCACCACTTTTAGCGATAAATGAAATAAATTTACCAATCGTGCTTCATGAAAACCCTTCTAGACTGAAAACAAAATTCAATTTCAAAAACTCAGGTAGCGTTTGGTTTAATTTTTAAATTAACTTTTGAATTGAAAAATCAAAAAATATGTTTGGTTTTTTAAAATGGTTTTCAAAATCGTTTTTTCTCTCTCCTCTATCTTTCTCTCTCTCTTTTTTTTTTCTTCAGTTAAATACTTTTTCTCTCTCCTCTCTTATTCTCTACATTCTATATATCAATCAATCAATCAATTTTTTTTCTAATATTCATTTATTAAGCTACATTTTTTTTACATATCAATCAAATACTTTTTCTCTCTCCTCTCTCATTTTCTCATATTTTATATATCAATCAATTAATCAATTTTTTCTCACATCCATTTATTCAACTACAAAAAAAAATAATAATAATAATAATAATTTGCAAATCATTCCAGAATTATTTTCAAAACTCATAATGAAACAAATTTTCAATTTTTAAAACTTTTTTCAAAAGCTTATCTTTCAAAACTAAACCAAACATATCAAAGTTTCACTTCATGTGAGCAAGACATGATATATAGGTCGATAAAATTGATTTAATGAAAAAATTATGTGGTTTAATGTTCTTGGATTGGATGTGATTTATTTCTTTGTGACTATTAGTTCACAAGAAAATTTATGTAAAAAATAAGTCCAATTTTTCTATGATGCATAATCTTTTACTTTTTACATGAAAATAAATTGTTCTAAAAAATAGTTATTGTGAAACACACATTTCCTAACAATTCAACAAACGAGAGAAAAATCAATTTTTCCTGTAGGTTCTGATCAATTGAACGCAGTATCTAAGAAACCTCATATATAATAACACTACTAATAATAATTGTCACCTTTCATGTGGAAGTGGTAAACATTTTCTGTATTTTCTGTTGATTATGGAAAACAATTTCCTTTGACTCTCATTTTCATTATACCAAATACTAAAAAAGATTAATTTTACTTTTATCTCCTAAATTATCACCACTTTGTCTATTTCATCCTTAAACTATTAATTATATCTATTTAGTACTTGAAATTCATAATTTTAGTTCGTAATGACTAGTCTATTTCATCCTTAAACTATTAATTACATCTATTTAGTACTAGAAATTCTTAATTTTAGTTCGTAATGACTAGTTAAAGAAAATTCATCAAATTAGTAACCCTTTAAACTTAATTTGTTGCCTAAAAGAGTAATTTTACAAATAGTAATCGTTGAAGCTTGATTTGATTGGACAGGAGGTCATTTTAATACAATCAAATACTCATTCTTTTTGTTATTTTAAACAAATTACACCTCACGACCAATTTGACGGTTGTTTGGTTATATGGTTAAATTGTTTAAAATTAAAATAACATTTTTGGCAATCAAATTAGGCATCAACAATTGTTGATTTGTATAATTTTCTGTAACTAGACCACATGACCTAAAATTAGAAACTTTAAAAACTAAATAGATAAAATTGATAATTTAAAGATGGAATAAAAAAAATGTCAATGGTTTAAAAGACAAAATGAAACTTAAATCCTACCAGAAAATACCAAAAACAAATCATAATAATCATAAAGTATGTCAATCATAGAAATTCAAATAAACTTTGAAGAAATTCATATGGGTAATTGTTGGGACTTTTACATTCTAACAAATGAATACAGAATTACTCAACAGACTCTTATCTCTTCGGAGCTTTTACATTCTAGTCAACTACTTGGAACAACAAATACAGAATTAGTGAATCAGCAAGAAAGGAGAATTGGGGTTTGGCCAATGATCTAGTAGCCACACCTTAGCGTGTGATAGGAGAGAGATTAGGAGTTCGATCTGATAGAGTAGCAGTAAATCCTTTAAGTTATAATCTAACTATATTAATATACTAAAGTTATCTTTGACGACCAAAAAAAAAAAAAAATGAAATTTATAAATGAATTATATCGACACTGATACGATCACTCAAACATTTGATCATCAATATAACTGAGCTCTCATAAACATTTACAGAACATTCATAAAAAATCAGTAATTTGGATGATTGAATTTTTAATGCTAAATTGAGGGGTCGTCTAGCAAGGGATCTGATCGGTGAACCACTTCATGACGTGAATGGGAGCCTTGATCAAGCAGAGAGCTAGCTCCACTATCGCCGTCACGCACAAGCAACATGGGCATAAGCAGCTCAACACCAACCTGAAAATCACAAATTAATGTATACACTGATGCAGCAAAAAACGTAAAATAGTAACAGATCTTAAAATTCGTTAATTGAAAACTAATTAAAAAGTATACAATGATTTTAGTCTAAATTTTATTTTATTTTTTAAAAAAAAATTAATTAAAAAGTATCCGCCGAATTGAGCATAATATTTGTATTTAGATAGAGACAGAGAGACGAACCCGACGACCCAGATGACGATGCCGACGAGAGAGAGGAGGAGGGATACGAAGGCAAAGGGCAGACCCAAGAGAAAGCCCAAGGCCTGCATTCACAGTCCTCACCCAGGGGTTTGTGTTTTGTGGGCTTGTCAGTTTTTCTTGTATTTGTTGTTTGTCTTGTGTGTGTAGTTTTATTATTAACATTGTTTGATGGAGGACACAAATACCCACCAATGATGCAGTAATTATTCAGTAATTTTGAAATATAAATAAATAATATTTTATAATATTATGATTAATAAAAAAGATGGATAAAAAAAATATTATGTTAAGTGATTAAAAATCATAAAAAATATATTAAATAATAATTGATTAGCAACTACATACTTGTAGGCAGAGGCAAAGGCAAATAGAAACACGTTCTCTGTCGTTTACACCTCTTTAGGTCTATTCTCCCAACCACAACAAACTATCATTATGGAATCCGTTGACTTCACCCACCAATACCATTACTCCATCTCGTACTCCCACTTTCTCCAAAACTTATCTAACTTTATTTATTTTTAATAAATTTATATCTACAAAAATCCATCACAACCCTAAATATATGTGTTTGGTTTATATTTTGAGATAAATTAAAAAAAAAAAGAATTTTAAGGAGAAAGTTTAGAAATTTTTTTGGTTTGTTTTGTTTTATATTTTGAAAATAGTTTTGGAGTTTGAAAGTTTGAGATGATTTAATATTTTATTGTAGTTAAGTAGATGTATGTGATAGAAAAAGTGATTGAGAATGAGAAATGAGATAGAAAAAGTGATTAATTGATGTAAAGGAGAGAGAAAATGATTTTGAAATTTTTTTTTCAAAATATTTGAACCAAACAAAATTTTAAAAAAAATTTCAAAAATTGTAACTTGAGATACAAACTAAACAAACCCCAAATGTGTATAAATGTATCAATTTTTTTGAAAATGAATTCCACATAAACTCTATAAAATGTTGTCCATTTATTTATATTTTATGTCAGGTTGAAAATTAAGGTTTTGACCTTTATAATAAAATAAATTTTTAATTTTTAATTTTATCAATTTAAATCTTAGTATATTGATTTATTTTTTATCTAAATTATTCACATACCTTTTTTTTTTTTTGTTACAGGAAAATCCTCCAACTCTCTCGCAGGTCCAGGGCAGCGCTCCTTGCAGAGATCACCAAGGTGTCCTGTTGTCTGTTCCGAGATAGGAGACTATAACCTGAGAACTTGCCCCGACCTCCCAAGACAAGCTCCACTTAAGTCAAGACTCGAACAGCGGGGGAGCATTGGGCCCACACCAAGTGCTGTGGTAGCAACAACTTGAGTCTAATCTCTTGCACCCAGGAGATTGGCCCAAAGGGTTTTGAACTTAAGACTTAGGGTCTTAACCCCCAAGCCTTTACCAAGTTGCCAAACACTGTTGGGTTATTCACATACTTTCATTAAGTAAAATCGATGAATTGTTTTTTAATCATTCAACTCAATGTAAATGCTATATAAAATATCTAAAATACGTTTTTTTATTGAATTTAGTAACTAAAATATAATTTTTTTCGTTTGACTTATTTAACAAAAATAAATAAATAATTTAAATTAAAAACAAATAAAAATTAAAACTCAACCAGTTTGTAAATGTTGTGGGCCGGGCATGTTAGCAAACGGTATCGTCTGATGGACTGTTTAGTCGAAACAGTTCCTTGTTTTATACTTTTTTTTTTTTTATTTATTTATTTGTTTATTGGATTAATTACAAAAATATATATATATATATATATATATATATATATAAGATTTTATCCATGTTTCACTTTAAACTCCAGTATTTTAATTTCGACAAATTAAATTTTGAAATTCCATCAATGTTTTAATTTGCCCCATCCGTCTATCTCTGCCTGTGTAAGGTAACAGAGGAGTTTAAAATAAAAAACACGTGAAATCTTGAAATTTATTTTGTAATTAATCATTTTTATTTTTAGTGATTTTAATTTTAAAAAAATAGTTAATTACACAAAAACACCCAAGGTTTCAGGCACTTTCATTATAAACCCTGGTGTTTTTCACTTTAAACCATCTCCGTTATCTTAGACAGACGGAGATGGACGGAGGGAGTAAATTAAAATACGGATATAACTTTAGAGTTTAATTTGTTGAAATTAAAACATTAGGGTTTAAAGTGAAAAACGTATGAAGCCTTGGGATTTTTTTATAATTAATCCTTATTTTTTTGAGTAAGTCCATCTCTAATTCTTCATTATTATTATTTTTTTTTTGGGGGGAAAATTATAATAAAAATCCTAAGATTTGAACCTCTTAACAAAATAAATTGTGAGTTTTTAATTTAGTCAATTTAAATTCGAATATTTTTATTTGTTTTCAATCTAAACTATTAATCTATTTTCATAAGGTAAAAGTGATGGGAAAAAATATTTTAGTTATTAAACTTAATGTAAGTATACATAAACTGTTCAAAGCACCTTTTTTTCCTTAAATTTAATGACTAAATATCTTTATTCCTGTCAATTTTACTTAACGAAAATAGATAAATGATTTATATTGAAAACAAATCAAAAGTTTAGGATTTAAATTGATAAATTCTTAATTTGATTAAAAAAAAAAACCTCTCATTTGATTTGATAAAAATTTGGTGAAATAATTTGAGATAATTTTAAGTATAAAGATGAAGTATTGAAGATACTTTAAGAGGGCAAAGACTATATGAGTTTGGAAAATTTTAAGCGATAAAAATTTAATAACATAGTCAGATATGTACATAACACATGGGAGAGTTATATTCAATTATGTGATCGAATATTTTACGTGTAAAACTTAATGACAGACCGCCCACAATCAGACCCTTTATTTGGTCTCACCCACCAACCGCCTCGTCTTTCTCTTCAACTCTGCAACCAAACATCAACTAACACGACCTTCCATGCCCGAAATAATTGGGTTCATACCCAATACCTAGTTACCAACATCTCCATCATTATGCAATATGCACGCCGGTTGTTTGATTAATTGCCTCATCCAACTCTACAGCTCATAATTATAGGGATTGGATTCCATTTAATTTGAGAGTGTTTAATTTAGGAATATTTATTAGTAAGTCTCATCTCACAAATAAGTATTTTAATTACTACAAAAATTTTACTATCGACCTGTTAAGTCCTATTAGTGGATAGTTTCTTCTTGTGTAATCCTATTTTTGATTTTGATAGTATTTTAGTGGACGACTATATCCTTTTATTAGTGTGGCAGGTATTAATATGACACTCCAACGTGACGGGTATGATGTGACATTTTAAAAAAACTAAGGCTCCGTTTGGTAAGCCTATCAAAATATAATTCTACCCATTGATTTGAGTGTATTGTTTGTTTGGAGCTTTCAAATTATAATTCTACACCCATTTCTCAAAACTCAATTCAAAACATAATCATCACTTTGCAAAACTCATAACCAAACACATAATTCAAAACTCTTTTCAAAACTCAATTCAAATCAATATTTTAATTTTTTAAATATTTAAATATTTTAAAAATATTTTAATTTTGTTAAGATTTTAAATATTTTAATATTTAAATATGTTACGATTTTTTTTATTTTTTAATTTTTTGAATATTTTTAAATATTTTAATTTCAAAATATTACGATATTAACTTTTTAAATTTTAAAATATTTTATAAAAATAAATTCAAAACTCTATTTTATAAAAATATTTTTAAATATTTTAATTTTTTTGTTATGTATTTGGTTACGATTTGAGTGTAGAGTTGTGAAAGTAGTATGGAGTTTCGAGTTATGTGTTTGGTTATGAGTTTTAATAATAATTTCTTAATTGAGTTTTGTTTTATGTGTTTGGTTACGATTTGAGTGTAGAATTGTTTTTAAATTTTAAAATATTAACATTTTAAATTATTTAAAATTTTTGAATATTTAAATTATTTAAATTTTTACGATTTAAATTTTTTGAATATTTATTTTAATTTTTTACTTATTAAATTTTTTAGATTATTTAAATTATTTAAATATTTATGATTTAAATTTTTTGAATATTTATTTTGAAAAAAATTATTTGTTTGTAGTATTTTCAATTAAAAATTTATTAATGTTATTTTCTGTTAATAATAATTTTTGTAATTGAATTTTAAAAAGAGTTTGGTTATGAGTGTTGATTAGAATTTTCAATAGTGTGAAACTAGTGTGTTTTGTTATGAGTTATAATAATTTGAATTAAGTTTTGAAAATTCTTTCTAAAACTCATAACCAAACAAATTTTCTTACTTTATATGTCAAATCACACTTTCAAAACTCAATTCCACACTCAATTCAAAACTCTATTAAAAAACCATAACCAAACAAATTTTCTACACTCAAATCATAATTCCACAACTCAAAAACTCAAAATACAACTCATACTCTCAAATTATATTTACAAAACTCTACCAAACGCAACCTAAAAATTTCTTAATGTACTTTTCTCAAATGTGACAACATGGCGGGTATGATATAATATTCTAAATCTTTTGCTCAAAAAAATTTAAAACTTGTGGGGGCCGAATATTGGGAGTTGTAAAGAGGCAGAATAATTGGACCCGGAGAGTCGAAATATATACATCGCATTCGGCCTCGTCTTGCACATTTAAATCCTGCCCTATTTGGCCAAATAGCCGGTTGAGTAAGGGGCCGAGTGAAAAATGATTTGCAATAAAAGGAGCCGAGTAAATAGCTATACGGGGAATTGAAAGTGGGCCCAGGCCCGAGGCCCAAGAAAGAAAAGGTATAAATAGAAGAACATCAGCCAGAAAGAGGTATGTGAGAATTAGTACGCTTAACTTAAAATACAAGTAATCAAGAGAGTAGATACTGACTTGACCGTCGGAGTGCTAATTCTGTCACCCCCGACCGGAGTGTTTATTCATTTTCAGGTTGTTAGCTAAGGATCTTGAGCACCACAGTGGATCAAAAGAGTATTTCTAAACCACATTCCCCACAATTGGGGCCGTTTATGGGAATACTCAACCACATCCATGGCGGGCGCAACGGAAGATCCTCCAATAATCGCTGATGAAACTACATCGAGAGATGATCTCACTCCAACAAACATGCTGGGACCTGAGACTATCGCCGCAAGACGCGCCTTGAACTTCGACTCACCCTCGACTTCAGCGTATGAGACAATGCAAGCGATCATGGAACAAGCAAAGCAAAACGAACAGAGGTTGGAGAACATGATTGCTGAGAACGAGCGTCTTTGTCAAGATTTGGCCTTGGAAGTGGCGAAGTCCAAACAAGTTGTACGCCAAGATCCGGAATGACCTCTAAGGGCAGGTGGTCGACGACCTCGAGCCCGACAACAAGACACTGATAGCGACTCCGACTCATTATCCCCAGAGCCCATGAAGAAGGGATGACCCGAAACTACTAGTTCCTCTGAAGAGAGTCCACGTATAAGGCATAAGCGAAGACGAAATGGTTCAGACGAAGAGGACCAGCACGATCCCTTTGTGCGACGGATCACAAAGGCAATATTACCCAAGAAGTTCAAAGCCCCGTTGTTCACCTTGTACGACGGGAAATCGGATCCTACGGATCATATCTACCATTACAAGTAAGCCATGACGCTACATGTAGACGACGAGGCTCTCATGTGTAGAATATTTCCGAGCAGTTTGGGACCACTGGCTGTCAGGTGGTATTATAAACTGGAGCCGGCTTCGATCAAGAGCTTCTACCAACTCCAAAAATCCTTCAAGGCAAGGTTCATCACTAATGAGGTCCAGCCAAAGCAAGCCGATTCCCTCTGGGCAATGCAGATTCAACCGGGGGAAACCCTTCGTGAGTATTCGGCGCGGTATTGGGAGTGTTTTAATCTGGTAGATGATGCTTGCAATGACTCCATGGCCATTACCGCCTTTAAAATGGGTTTGCATCATGACAGTGCTCTCAGCAGCTCCTTGACTAGAAGACCCCCCAAAATAGTCTGGTCGTTGATGAAGAATGTTGAGGAATACTACAAAGTGGAAGATGACACCTTGCGGGTTAAAGCCGGAAACGTGGCCAACAAGACGGCCCCTTCTGAAATTGCTCAGCCGTTAAATTCTGTACCCCCTCAGAGCCCTGAATCACGGCATCGGGCTAAACGAGACAAGAGACGGGATTCTTGCCAATTAAGCGACCAATGCCCCCACCGAAGCAAATGAATAACTGCAAGTCGATGACAGGCGCACAAGGCTCGCAGACAAGAAATACACGAAGTTGTCAGAGCCAATCAGCGCGGTTATGTCCAAAGTCCAACACCTTCCATTCTTCAAATGGCCGTCCAAAATGGTGGGACCTCCCGAAACGAGAAGACGGGATAGGCGGTGCGAGTATCACAAGGATCATGGCCATGATACTGATAATTGTTATGCATTAAAGGATCACCTGGAGGAATTGGTACAAGATGGTCGGCTACAACAGTACGTCCGAAAAGGCAACTCAACCAAAGCATTAGCCTTACGACAGGATTCACCTCCACTCGGCGTGATCCACATGATTTACAGCCTGCCAATGTCATCCACGGTGCATACAATTCAGTTGAATCCCGACTCTCGAAATCAACTCACTCCAGCTAAACGGCCCCATGAAGCTGCGAGCATTGCTTTCGATGATTCAGATTTGACCAGAGTGACACTTCTCCACATCGATCCCTTGGTAATCGAGTTACACGTAAACCGATTCACCGTTGAGCGCGTACTCATTGATTCGGGGAACACATTGGAAGTTATGTATTACAAGACATTCACCAAACTCGGCTTCTCCGAATCGGATCTTTCTCCAGCTCTTTATCCATTATTCGGCTTCAACGCGAATCTAGAATACCCGTTGGGGAAGATCACACTACTCGTTCGAGCGTGCTCCCAAACAGTGGATATGGAATTCTTGGTCGTCAAGCTGCCATTGCCGTATAATCTCATCATGGGGCGAACTTGGTTGCATACTATGCAGGCCGTGCCAAGCACCTATCATCAACTGCTACGCTTCCTGACAGAACGTGGCATTGAGCAAATCCGTGGCTCCCAGAAATTAGCACAAGCATGTTATCTCCTTGCTGGAAAGACGCCAAAAGAGTTGCAAGTGAATTCTATTGAGGTGCCGGATCGAGAGAGCCTCGACGATGTTGGGCGGCTCCCAAGTGAAAAGGCCACGGAAGCCCTAGATCGAGTTGAGATTGACGGAAACCCAGACAAGTTCTTCATGGTCGGCGCCTCCCTAAATCAAGCCGACAAGCAGCAGCTAATTTCCTTCCTGCTCGGCAACCTTGATGTATTTGCGTGGACTCCATATGAGATGCTGGGAGTATATCTATCTGTTTCGCAGCATCGTTTAAATGTTGACCCTAAATGCAAGCCGATTATTCAGAAAAGCCAGCGGTCAGCTGCAGAGCACACTGCCGCCGTTGTTGAAGAGGTTGACCAGTTGCTTGACGCCGGAGCTATCAGGGAAGTGACCTACCCCACATGGCTCTCGAATACTGTGGTTGTGAAAAAAAAGAATGGGACTTGGCGTGTCTGCATTGATTTCACCGACCTAAACAAAGCTTGCCCCAAGGATTGTTTTCTCCAACCCAGAATTGACCAATTTGTAGATACTACGACACGTCACCAGCGTATGAGCTTCCTTGATGCCTACAGAGGCTACCATCAAATTACCATGCATCCGCAGGACCAAGACAAAACTGCATTCCTCACCCCAAGAGGAACCTATTGCTATAAGGTTATGCCTTTTTGGCTTAAGAATGCAGGGGCAACTTACCAAAGGCTTGTCACTACCATGTTCAAGGAGCAACTCGGCCACACTATGGAAGTTTACATTGACGATATGGTGGTCAAGTCCAAAGAAGAGCAAACTCATCTAGCCGATTTGGAAGAGACATTCGGCATTCTACGCAAATATAGAATGAAGCTGAATGCTTCCAAATGTGCCTTTGGGATCGGCTCTGGCAAATTCTTAGGTTACATTGTCAACCACCGAGGAATTGAAGCCAATCCGAGGCAAATCACCGCAATCCTGGAACTCGGCTCCCCTCGATCGGTCAAGGAGGTTTAGAAGTTGATGGGGATGGCCGCCGCACTCAACAAGTTCATTAGTCGTTCCACGAACCGCTGTCGACAATTCTTTCAGACACTACGACAGGGTAAAGCTTTTGAATGGATCGCCAAGTGCGAAGCGGCTTTTAACGGTCTGAAGGCTTATCTCCGATCTGTTCCACTTTTGACGACACTATCGGCAGGCGACCTGCTCATTTTATATCTGGCCGTCTCCAACTGGGCTGTCAGTGTCATATTGTTGAAGGAAGAGCTTGGAGAGCAGCAACTAGTGTATTATGTGAACAAGGCAATGGTTGACGCCGAAACCCGCTACCTTCCACTAGAAAAACTCATCCTAGCCCTAGTCATGGCGGCAAGAAAACTGATGCATTACTTCCAGGGGCATAGCATCGGTGTACTAACAGATTACCCCCTCCGATCAATACTACGTAGTGCAGAAGCATCAGGGCGCGTTTCAAAATGGGCCCTCGAACTCGGCCAGTATGATATTCAATTTTTGCCTAGAACCTCAATTAAGGGGCAAGTGCTTGCTGATTTTGTAGCCGAATTCACGGGGGGTGTTGCCGACTTCAAGATCGACCAAACTCAACCTAAGCCGAATTGGAGAATTTATGTGGGGGACATTTGGCAGCTGTATTGTGATGGGTCATCCAATCAACAGGGCAGTGGAGCTGGGGTAGTAATCATGGCTCTCGATGGCATAATAATTGAGCAGGCCGTCAAACTCGGCTTCAAAGCATCAAATAACGAGGCCGAATACGAAGCCCTTCTAACCGGTTTGCGGAATGCACATCTTCTGGGTGCTCGGCATTTGCTTGTATTTTGCGATTCAAAACTGGTGATCAATCAACTAAAGGGGGAGTATGCGGCCAAAAATTACCGTATGACGGCTTACATGAAAACGGCCAACTCCTTGCTGGCAAAATTTGACCATCATGAATTGAATCAAATAACACGTGATCAGAACACACATGCAGATGCCCTGGCTTGCCTAGCCTCTGCCATTAACTCAAAGATTAAACGGACCATCGAAGTAGGTTTCATCCCGGAGCCGAGCATTGGCCCTTCGGAGGAAGTCCAGGTCAATGTCATAGAGTCAGGACCGAGTTGGATGGACCCCATTGCGGCATTCCTGTCTTCCGAACAGCTCCTAGCAGACAAGAAAGAAGCGCACAAGTTGCGAAACAAAGCCCTGCGATACTACTTGGATCCGCAAGGAAAGCTTTATAAAAAATCCCTTTCTGGTCCATATCTGGAATGCATGCATCCGGACAAAGTCGAAGAGCTTCTGACTGAAATACATGAAGACAGTTGCGGCACACATTCTGGCGGGCGCTCTTTGGCTCATCGAGCTGTGACACAAGGCTATTACTGGCCGACAATGAGAGCCGATGCCGAGTGTTATGTGAAAAAGTGCGAATAGTGCCAGAAATTCTCTTCTCTGATTCACCTGCCTATTGAAGAGTTAAGCTCCATAACTAGCCCTTGGCCGTTCGCTCAATGGGGACTTGACATCGTCGGACCGCTGCCTCGTGCTCCGGGTAACAAGCGATTTCTGATCGTCGCGACTGATTATTTCACGAAATGGGTAGAAACGGAGGCACTAACGCACATCCGAGATACCGACGTAAAGCGTTTTGTATGGAGAAATATCATAACGTGGTTCGGCATCCCCATAGCACTTATATTAGACAACGGCACCCAGTTTGATTGCGGAGTCTACCGGGAACTTTGTAGCAAGTATGGTATTCGGCCCTACTTCTCCACCCCGGCTTATCCACAAAGTAATGGCCAAGCTGAAGCCTCTAACAAAACCATTTTAGACGGCATCAAAAAGAGGCTGGAGAAGGCAAAAGGCCGATGGGTTGAAGAACTGTCGAGTGTATTATGGGCTCATCGCACAACACGGAGACGGTCCACCGGGGAAACACCGTTTGCTTTATGCTTCGACACACAGGTGATCATCCCCTTGGAGATTGGCCTTCCAACTTTGAAATCAAGAGTTTTTGATTTGGGCTGAAACGACATGATGTTGGCCTTGGACTTGATTTTGATTGAAGAGTGGAGAGACCGTGCCCTTGCATCCATGGCACGGTACCAGTAGCAACTTGCTAAGTCATATAATCAGCGTGTTCAACTATGCTGCTACATGCCAGGAGAGTTGGTCCTGAAGAAGGTGCTTCTAGCTGCCAAGAATCCGGCTGACGGAAAATTGGGTCCTAACTGGGATGGCCCTTATTAGATCGATTCAGTCGCGGGAGTAGGGGCATATCAGCTCAAAGACATGTCTGGGAGAAGTCTGCCACGGCCTTGGAATTCCACGCATTTATGTAAATTCTATCATTGACCCAACTTGTGGGGCATGATATTTGTTTAGAATGGTTCGCCATGTACATATTTCATTTTTGCAATGCAAAGTTCCCGTTTTCTCATCGCACAATTGAGTTCATGAGCCTCCGGATTCGGAGCGCCCTTCGTGGATATCACGATTGGCAAACTAAGTCTCCGAATTCGGAGCCCCATCGGTGCCTGACACTTTTGGGCCGATTAAGCCTCCGGATTCGGAGCGTCCTTCGTGGATATCACGATTGGCCAAACTAAGCCTCTAGATTTGAAGCGCCCTTCGTGGATATTACGATTGGCCAAACCAAGTCTCCGGATTCGGAGCCCCATCGGTGCCTGACACCTTTGGGCCGATTAAGCCTCCAGATTCGGAGCGCCTTTCGTGGATATCACGATTGGCCAAATTAAGTCTTCGGATTTGGAGTCCCATCGGTGCATGACATCTTTGGGCCGATTAAGCCTCCGGATTCGGAGCGCCCTTCGTGGATATCACGATTGGCCAAAATTGAGTCTCCGGATTCGGAGCCCCATCGGTGCATGACACCTTTGGGCCAATTAAGCCTCCGGATTCGAGCGCCCTTCGTGGATATCACGATTGGCCAAACTAAGCCTCCGGATTCGGAATGCCCTTCGTGGATATCACGATTGGCCAAATTAAGTCTCTGGATTCGAAACCCCATCGGTGCATGACACCTTTGGGCCAATTAAGCCTCCAGATTCGGAGCGACCTTCGTGGATATCACGATTGGCCAAATTGATTCAATTTCCTTTTCTATTCAACTTCCTTTTTTTTATTTAATTTCCAAATAATTTATTAAGGTATAGTGGTTTTTGAATGAACTTCCATTTTTAATTTTCTGCAACTTTCATTTTTACTTTTATTCAACTTCCATTTTTATTCAATTTCCTTTTCTATTCAACTTCATTTTTTGTTTAATTTCCAAAGAGATCGTTAAGGTATAGTGGTTTCTTCAATGAACTTCATTTTTAAATTTATGCAACTTCCATTTTTATTTTTATTCAACTTCCATTTTTATTCAATTTCCTTTTCTATTCAACTTCCTTTTTTATTTAATTTCCAAATAGATCGTTAAGGTATAGTGGTTTCTTGAATTAACTTCCATTGTTAATTTTATGCAATTTTCATTTTTATTTTTATTCAACTTCCACTTTTATTCAATTTCCTTTTCTATTTAACTTCATTTTTTATTTAATTTCCAAATAGATCGTTAAGGTATAGTGGTTTGTTGAATTAACTTTCATTTTTAATTTTATGCAACTTTCATTTTTATTTTTATTCAACTTCCATTTCTATTCAATTTCCTTTTCTATTCAACTTCGTTTTTTATTTAATTTCAAAATAGATCGTTAAGGTATAGTGGTTTTTTGAATGAACTTCCATTGTCAATTTTATGCAATCTCCATTTTTATTTTTATTCAACTTCAATTTTTATTCAATTTCCTTTTCTATTCAACTTCTTTTTTTATTTAATTTCCGGATTCGGAGCCCCATCGGTGCCTGACACCTTTGGGCCGATTAAGCCTCCGGATTCGGAGCGCCCTTTGTGGATATCATGATTGGCCAAATTGAGTCTTCAGATTCGGAGCCCCATCGGTGCATGACACCTTTGGGCCGATTAAGCCTCCGGATTCGGAGCGCCCTTCGTGGATATCACGATTGGCCAAACTAAGTCTCCGGATTCAGAGTCCCATTAGTGCATGACACTTATGGGCCGAATAAGACTTCGGATTCATAACCTTATTCGCGCAGGACAATTATGGACCGAATAATACTCCGGATTCGGAGCGCCCTATGCGAAAGTTAAAGCATACAAATATTCAAAGTGAAATGCTTCGTGAGGACTGAGTCGGCAAAAACCATATACGTTAAAGCATACAAACATTCAAAATGAAATGCTTAATTGAGTTGAGCCGGCGCAAACCGCATAATCAAATTAAAACATGCAAACATTCAAAATGAGTTGCTTAACTAAGCATGCAAACATTCAAAATGAAAGACAAACATTTAAAACAAAGTATTTTATTAAGTTAACCAATAAACACAAACGTTGACAATATATTCAATTCTATTCGGCATCACCCTCGTCATCGCTCTTCTCAATCTCGAAAGCGCCAAAAGGAAAGTGCTGAGGTTGATATAATGGCGACGCCGATTCAACTCCTGCTCCTTGGAGTGCCTCTGCGGCTTGGAGAGCCTTAATCCACCCATGCCTAAAGCCCCGATTCTTGCATCGGCATACCTCCTCTGCGAGTTTCTCGTTGGTCTTCTCTGTCCCGACTTTCTGACCCTCGTGGAATCCCCGTTTATAGGCCGCGGCCTTCATATTCTCTAGTGTGAACATACTTGCCGTATCTCGATCGGCAATCGCATGGCTTAATAGCCGTTGGGTCACTCTTTCATCAACGACCGAGTTGGATTGTCCGGCCGCACGTGGCTCGGCCGTTTGGGCCTTCCTTAGCTCGCGCTCGGCCTTCTCCGCACAAGCCTTCAAGATTCGAATTCGTTCGTCCTTCTTCTCTATCTCCGCCGTGCGGTGCGCAGACGCATGCCGACTTCATAGGCGGTGTACAGCCCTCTTACTGCTCCGTGGATGCCCTCTCGAAATACTTCGAAATCCTGTCGACCAACCATCGATTGTTGGACTTCCGATGGAAAAATCTGTTGAGCGAACTAGACTGCTACACCTGGGTCGTTGACAATACAATCCGCCTCCGTCATCGGTTTATTCCCCACAAAAACCGTAAAACTCAACGGTCGCGGCGTCGAGTCGGCCTTATTTCTCGGTCGCGGTCGTGCGGAGCTTCCCTATTGCTGTTTTTCCTTTCGGGGTGATCTACTTCGACGACTTGGGGGCGGACGTTTTTCCCGTTCCCTGGACGTCCTACCTCTCGTGCGTGTGGGCTCGGTGCTGTGATTCATTTCAGTGTCAAGCTCAGCCAATGTTCGCCCTTCTCCTCTGCTGTTGAAGAACAGCCTATTTGACATTCGCACTTATCTAACCTTACGCAACAAACTGGTCTAAATTGAGTCTGAACACAATAAGTGGAATCACTAGCGCGAAGAGCCCACCCCATTTATTCCTAATGCATGCAGCGCCCCTGAGGCGATTTCATTAACGCTACATTCCAAAAGCCCGATGCCGATCGATCTGTGCCGTAGCCACTCTACGTGCTAATAATATTCGGCTTTTTGGAGTTCATGCATTGGCTGGGGCAAGGGCAGATTTATTAATTTGATCGGCCAAATATCTAAGCCCGATGCCAATCGATCTATGCCGCAACCACTCCATGAACTAATAATATTCGGCTTTTTGGAGTTCATGCATTGGTTGGGGCAAGGGCAAATTTATTAATCTAATCGGCCAAATATCTAAGCCCGATGCCGATCGATCTGTGCCACAGCCACTCTATAAACTATTAATATTCGGCTTTTTGGAGTTCATGCATTGGCTGGGGCAAGGGTAGATTTATTAATCTGATCGGCCAAATATCTAAGCCTGATGCTGATCGATCTGTGCCGCAGCCACTCCATGAACTAATAATGTTCGGCTTTTTGGAGTTCATGCATTGGCTGGGGCAAGGACAAATTTATTAATCTGATCAGTTATTCGACGAGGATAAATTGTTAAATTGCCTAGTTATCTAATCGGCAAGTGTACATGAATGTTTTATCCAAAGTAGCAAAAAGCAATACCATTCATCAATAGCAAAATTAAGCACAAATAATAGCAAAGTATAAAGGAGATTTTCATTAGTAAATTGGGTAGTCTGTAGCCATTTTACATATGAAAACTACCAAACAAAAAGCTACAAGTTTGCATGAAAGCGCCTAGCAAAAACCTAAAAACTGTAGTCATTTTACACGTAAATAAAAACTACTAAACAAAAAATTCCAAATCCTTAAAAAAAAACTAAAGTGTCGCCCTAATCAATCCTCGGAGTTAAACTCCAGTAGCTCAACATCCACTTGCTCGTATGGAATTGGCATAGCCAATGTCACATTAGTAGCAGCAAGGACTTTGAGCCAGCCGGGTTTGAATCCTCGATTTTCAAATTTGGAGACTTCTTCCACATAATTTGCGAGAGCAGCACTTTGCCCGACCTCGTACGCCTTGGAAGCCACTGAGTCGGCTGCTTCCTTCGATTCTTCCAATTCAGCCTCCAGTTTGGCAATCGCCTCTTAGGCTAACTTGAGCGCGTCTTCGCTTGCGTCTGCCCTCTTCTCGGCGGCCAATCTCAGTTGGTCCGCATTTGTCGCCCTCTCCATCTCGGCCTCGGCCCTCGTGCCTTCCATCTTCGCCCTAGCCGCTTCGAAATCGGCCCTGCTCCTCTGGCCCTCTACTTCCAATTGTAAACAGCCAAGTCGTTCGACGGCGTCATGCTGGCGACGCCCTATCTCGGCTATTCTTCCGACCGTCTGCAAAACAGGAAATAAAACCAAAGCAATATTTGCATAAAAAGGAAAGACAAGGTCAAGGTATATACCAGAAGAGCCGATTAAGCGGCTAATGCTATTGCCAGCAGATCCGGCTCCGCCCTGAAAGCCGCATTGTCAGCCGGCAATGAGACGGACATAGCCATGCTCAACACGACAGCTGGGTCTTTAATAGTCGACGCGTCAGAGGAGATCGGTGTGTTTTTTTATCTTTGGTTGAATGACAAAAGTGTCATGACCTGAACCCGCCCCCATGGGTTAAGGACATAACCGGCCAGTAATCCTGAGATTATCTACGGCCTCAAACCAAACCAGACATAACTCATCAGAGTAAAGGGGCCAAACGGAAGCAAAATTTAAAACTTTGTCCATAGAGCCCACTCCAACAAACTGGTCTAAATTGAGTCTGAACACAATAAGTGGAATCACTAGCGTGAAGAGCCACCCCATTTATTCCTAATGCATGCAGCGCCCCTGAGGCGATTTCATTAACGCTACACTCCAAAAGCCCGATGCCGATCGATCTGTGCCGCAGCCACTCCACAAGCTAATAATATTCGGCTTCTTGGAGTTCATGCATTGGCTGGGGCAAGGGCAGATTTATTAATTTGATCGGCCAAATATCTAAGCCCGATGCTAATCGATCTATGCCGCAACCACTCCATGAACTAATAATATTCGGCTTTTTGGAGTTCATGCATTGGTTGGGGCAAGGGCAAATTTATTAATCTAATCGGCCAAATATCTAAGCCCGATGCCGATCGATCTGTGCCGTAGCCACTCTATGAACTATTAATATTCGGCTTTTTGGAGTTCATGCATTGGCTGGGGCAAGGGTAGATTTATTAATCTGATCGGCTAAATATCTAAGCCTGATGCTGATCGATCTGTGCCGCAGCCACTCCATGAACTAATAATATTCGGCTTTTTGGAGTTCATGCATTGGCTGGGGCAAGGACAGATTTATTAATCTGATCAGTTATTCGACGAGGATAAATTGTTAAATTGCCTAGTTATCTAATCGGCAAGTGTACATGAATGTTTTATCCAAAGTAGCAAAAAGCAATACCATTCATCAATAGCAAAATTAAGCACAAATAATAGCAAAGTATAAAGGAGATTTTCATTAGTAAATTGGGCAGTTTGTAGCCATTTTACATATGAAAACTACCAAACATAAAGCTACAAGTTTGCATGAAGGCGCCTAGCAAAAACCTAAAAACTGTAGTCATTTTACACGTAAATAAAAACTACTAAACAAAAAATTCCAAATCCTTAAAAAAAAACTAAAGTGTCGCCCTAATCAATCCTCGGAGTTAGACTCCAACAGCTCAACATCTACTTGCTCGTATGGAATCGGCATAGCCAATGTCACATCAGCAGCAGCAAGGACTTTGAGCCAGTCGTGTTTGAATCCCCGATTTTCAAATTTGGGGACTTCTTCCACATAATTTGCGAGAGCAGCACTTTGCCCGGCCTCGTACGCCTTGGAAGCCTCTGAGTCGGCTGCTTCCTTCGCCTTCTTCGATTCTTCCAATTCAGTCTCCAGTTTGGCAATCGCCTCTTAGGCTAACTTGAGCGCGCCTTTGCTTGCGTTTGCCCTCTTCTCGGCGGCCAATCTCAATTGGTCCGCATTTGTCGCCCTCTCCATCTCGGCCTCGGCCCTCGCGCCTTCCATCTTCGCCCTAGCCGCTTCGAAATCGGCCCTGCTCCTCTGGCCCTCTACTTCCAATTGTAAACGGCCAAGTCGTTCGACGGCGTCATGCTGGCGACGCCCTATCTCGGCTATTCTTCCGACCGTCTGCAAAACAGGAAATTAAAACCAAAGCAATATTTGCATAAAAAGGAAAGACAAGGTCAAGGTATATACCAGAAGAGCTGATTGAGCGGCTAATGCTATTGCCAGCAGATCCGGCTCCGCCCTGAAAGCCGCATTGTCAGCCGGCAATGAGACGGACATAGCCATGCTCAACACGACGGCTGGGTCTTTAATAGCCGACGCGTCAGAGGAGATCGGCGTGTTTTTTTATCTTTGGTTGAATGACAAAAGTGTCATGACCCGAACCCGCCCCCATGGGTGAAGGACATAACCGGCCAGTAATCCTGAGATTATCTACGGCCTCAAACCAAACCAGACATAACTCATCAGAGTAAAGGGGCCAAACGGAAGCAAAATTTAAAACTTTGTCCATAGAGCTGTGCTTACATGGTACATCATAACAATCCAAACATATACATGTTAATAACTCACATCAAAATATATACTAACACAAAGTTCTGTACATACAGGATCATTCAAGTCTAGGTCAGCCAATCAAAACTGTACACAACTGTAATCCAAAGTCCTCGCCAACATGACAAAATATAACAAAATAGCAAAAGGGCGAAGACAAGTCTCGTGCGTGAGACGTATGGCTGACTCTCCAAAACCTTGGTTGTCCCACACAAACTTCACTGAGGCTGGGTTTGGACCTTCCTTGACTCACCTACAGACACATGAATGAGTGTGAGTGAAAGCCCAATGAATAATATTGAATAAAAAGATACACTAGAACAATATACGACAAACGGCCTTGGGCCCAATTCATATTCTATCTAATATATATATATATATATAGGGCAGGTGACTGCAGTTCCAAACACATCAGACGGCCTCAGGCCCAAACCATTCATGTCAAACGGCCCTTGGCCCATTTATTCTTTCACTCTTGTCGGATTGGCCTTTGGCCCATTCATTCTATCATTCATGTCGGACTGGCCTCTGGCCCATTCATTTTTTCATTCATGTCAGACTGGCCTCTGGCCCATTCATTCTTTCATTCATGCCAAATTGGCCTTTGGCCCAATCATTCTTTCATTCATGCCAAACTGGCCTTTGGCCCAATCATTCTTTCATTCATGTCAAACTGGCCTTTGGCCCAATCATTCTTTCATTCTTTAGGCATAGCAGACATTGGTCCATAATTCCAATTAACAGACTTATAGGAAGATAAGCAATTGGACAAATAACATATTTCAGATATCTTTATTAAGATATTACTCACAGTGATCGGCTGGTTGATTTGCCCTGGAGTTTGACCCTACACAGTACATAACACATATGGGTCATAAACGATTCAATCCATCTATAATTCACACATTCCTCTTTAGGCTTCTTTCTTATTCCTTTAATTCATTCATAATGCTCAATGCATGCCTAAGAGTACTTAGAAGTGAAAGAGAACGGAAAACGAAACATAGAATGCATTTTCAAAATTTCAGAAACAGGGGTCCCCCGCTCGAGCGTGGACTTTCCCGCTCGAGCCGACCCATTAGGTCTGCAAAAGTACTGGTTGCCTCATTTTTACGCTCGAGCTGAAGGTCATCCTACATAGCTCCCCGCTCGAGCGTGAACTTCCCCGCTCGAGCGGACATCATGTTTGCAAAAAGTTCTAGGAGCTCGTATTTCCCACTCGAGCGGCGCCTTCCCCGCTCGAGCGGACATCCCAAATTCTGGAAAATCCAGAATTGTTCTTGAGCTCAATTTTAACATTCAAAAGGCTTTAAGCTCAAATTAAGGCACCAAAAACATGCAAATAGATCATATAGCATATGGATGTAAACAACATGAGGCCAATTATTCAAAACCATGGTCCAATTCCTCAAAATTAATCATGGCTCATGCATTCAACCCTCATATAAGCTCCATATCTTTAATAATCAAACATGCATGTAAATTTTGACTTCATTTCTATTTTAAATGATGCAATTGGTGTTCATTCTCAAGAAACTCAACAAAAACATGCTTGCATGTATGATCCAACTCTCAATCTTTCATAATTCACATATTACATGCTAAATTATGTAATTTCATAGGAATTCTCTACATGCATGCACACATGGACTCCAAGCTGATCAAATACAACACAATTATTGTTCTTGATCACCAATCGACTTTGAATTCACAAAATTACAATATTAAACTCATGAATTCCTAACCAATTACTCACCTAGAAGCTTAATTGTGATACCCCTGTTCCGTAATATGCTAAATTGGTCCTTAATTTGGATATGATTATGTGTTTAGCATGATTTTATGTGCCATTATGTGAATATATGTGATTCTGAAGTTTTATTTGTTCACCGTAGGCATATCTGTTTAAATAATCTACTTTGGAAATTAAATTGAGGGCCTTATCGGCCACGAAACCCAAAATCGATTACGCCATTGTGATTGGCATAATTTTTAGAACCTACGGTGAAATTTAATTGAAAAATTGATTCGGGCCAGATTAAGTCGATTTAATTGATAAATTAGAGCCCAATTACTTTATTAATATTATTTGACCTTAGTGGGTTTTGTTGTAAGTCTCTACACTTCCTATTCTCTCTTATTCACTTCATTTGACTGAATTTGGGACTCAAAACATAGAGAGAGCCGGCTGTAGAGAGAGGGAAGGAGAGAATTGTGTGATTGTGGCTAACTCTTTGGAATTTGAAGATCTAACCCAAGAATTGACTAGAGTATTAGAAGGTCAAAGCTTCTAGGTGAGTAATTCATGAATTATAGTTTGTAATTTTGTGTATTCAAGCTAATTTGATGATCAAGAGTAAGATTGAAATGAAATTGGGTTGTATTTGTGAATTAAAGCTTGGTATATGTATGCATGTAAGAGATTGTTTTGAAGTAGCATGTGTAAGCTTGAAATACATGATTCAAGTAGAGTTTTGAGTTGAAACTCATGTTTTGATCACCATTTGTGTTATCCAAGTTGAGAATGTGGCTAAATCATCACATGCATGTACAATTTGAGAAGATATGAGCTTGAATGCATGAATTTGTACATTGTTAATGCGTTTGATAGGAGATTGGGGCATGCATGTGACTTATTTGTGAAATTGAGCCTCATTGAGTCGTGATTTGGGGTCTATACGATATTAGCATGATTATACATGAGATTTGAGCCATTGCATGCATATTTGGTTGGTTGGAATTTGATTTGGAGCTCAAGAACACAATCTAGGAAACCCAGAATTTTGATGTCCGCTTGAGCGGAGAAGTTCATGCTCGAGCGGGAAAATCGTGCTCCTAGTATTTTGTTCTTGCAGGCATGGTGTCCGCTCGAGCGGGTAAGTTCACGCTCGAGCGGGGATCATGAAGGATGAACTTCCGCTCGAGCATCCTATTTCACGCTCGAGCGTAAAAATGATGCATCCAGTACTTTTTACAGACATAGCTTCCGCTCGAGCGGGTAAGTTCACGCTCGAGCGGAGAGCTATGTTGAGAGGCCTTCCGCTCGAGCGCCATATTGAACGATCGAGCGCAATTTTCACCTATCCAGTACTTTTGCAGGCCTTAGGGGTCCGCTCGAGTGGGGAAGTTGACGCTTGAGCGGGGACCCTGTTTTCCGAAATTGTGTTCATGCGTCTCGTGTTCTGTTTTCCGTTCTCTTTCACTTGTAAGCACTCTTAGGCATACATTGAGTATTGTAATTGAATTAAAGAGATAAGAATAAAGCCTAAAGAGGAAAATGTGAATTTTGAACGGATTGAATTGTTAGTGACCCTTTTATGTTCATGGCATGTGTAGGGTCGAGTTCCAGGGCGAACCCACAAGCCGATCACTGTGAGTAATATATTAACAAGATATTTGAAATATATTGTTGTCCAATTGTTCACACATATGTAAGTTTTGTAAGTTCATTAATTTGAATGGTGGACAACGATTGATATAAATAACTGGGCCAAAGGCCGATTGATGCGAATGATTGGGCCAAAGGCCGATTGATATAAATAACTGGGCCAAAGGCCAATTGATGCGAATGATTGGGCCAAAGGCCGATTGATATAAATAACTGGGCCAAAGGCTGATTGATGCAAATGAATGGGCCGAAGGCTGATTGATGTAAATAACTGGGCCAAAGGCCGATTGACATGAATGATTGGGCCGAAGGCCGATGGATACGAATGATGGACATGGATGATTGGGCCGAAGGCCGATGGATACGAATGATGGATATAGATGATTGGGCCGAAGGCCGATGGATATAAATGATTGGGCCGAAGGCCGTTTGTTGTACTGTTTCAATGATTGCTTATATATTTTCCTAATTTGATATTATTCACTGGGCATTCGCTCACGCTCATTCATGTACATGTAGGTGAGCCAAGGGACGTCCAAAACCAGCCCCGGTGAACTTGTGAGAAACAGTTTAAGTTTTGAGGAGTCAGCCCCAAACGTCTCACGCACGAGACTGTCTTCGCCTTTCATCTTGTTTATAGTTTTGTTATATTGGCGAATACGTTGGACTACTTTTGTATGTGAGACTTGGGTTTGACTGACTTAAATTTGTATGATCTTGGATGTACAGCGTTTTGTGTTAGTATATATCTTGATGTGAGTTATTAACATATAAATCTTTGGAATGTTATGGTGTGCATTTAAGCACGGCTCTATGGACAAAGTTTTTGAATTGCTTCCGTTTGCCCCTTTATCTCTGATGAGTTTTGATTTATTTAAATGAGGTCATAGGTAATCACGCGGTTACTGGCCGGTTATGGCTAGAACCCATAGGGGCGGGTTCGGGTCGTGACATTAATCTTCCCAATTTATTATCAAATCTTTAGTTGGTCTTCAAGACTTCCAAGCTTCTTGATCAAACCTTAGATTGTCTCCCCTCTCTCTCTCTCTAATTTCGGGTCTCTCACTCCTAGAGAGTTAAATTTAGCCAAATTGAAGCTAAAGAGGAGAATTGAGTGTATAGTGCTCCACTTATATACGTTCCCTTAATTACAATTATCAATATTAAATAATTGGGCACTATATCATTAATTTAATCTAATTAATCTGATCCAAATCAATTTTCAATTAAATTTCACCTTAGGTTCTAAAAATTATGCCAATCACAATGGCGTAGTCAATTTCGGATTTTGTGGCCGATAAGGTCTTCAATTTAATTTCCAAAGCAGAAAGTCAAACAGATTTTCCTACGGTGAACAAATAGAAATTCAAAACCACATATATTCATACAAATAGCACACCAAATCACATCAAACACATAATCACAATCACAATTAAGACTAATTAGCATAATACGGAACAGGGTTATCACAGTCTTCCCCCCTTTAGGAAGTTTGGTCCTCCAAACTTATTTTACCTTCGTCAGGGAACAAATGTGGGTAGCGTAGCCGCATTTCGTCCTCTTTTTCCCATGTGGCATCCGTCCCATAGTGTTCTTTCCATTCCACTTTTACCATTGGGATGGACTTGCTTCTCAATTGTTTCACTTGCCGATCAACAATTCGTTCCGGCCGTTTGGCGTACTCCATTTTCATCAAGAGCTACCCGGTGATAATCAATCACATGAAACGGGTCCCGAAGATAACCCCTTAACATCGACACATGAAACACATTATGGATTTGCTCAAATCCCGGCGGCAAAGCAACTCTATAAGCAACTGGACCAAGCCTTTCCAGAATTTGAAATGGCCCAATGTAACGGGGCGATAGCTTGCCCTTCTTCCCAAACCTGACTTGGCCTTTCATTGGAGACATACGAATAAACACATGGTCGCCGACCTCGTACTCGAGAGGCCTTCTTCGAACGTCTGCATAATTCTTTTGTCGGTCCTGAGCCGTTTTGAGCCTTTGTTGAATAATTTTGATCTTCTGAGAAGTGTTTTGCAAAATTTCGGGCCCAAGCAAAGCTCTATCCCCGACTTCTGTCCAACAAATTGGTGATCTACACCTTCTACCATACAAAGCCTTGTACGGTGCCATACCGATGCTGGAGTGGAAGCTGTTATTGTATGCAAACTCTGCTAGTGGCGAATAGTCTTCCCAACTCCCCTGAAAATCTAAGGCACACATTCTCAACATATCTTCCAAAGTCTGTATAGTTCGTTCTGATTGCCCATCTATCTGTGGGTGGAATACAGTACTAAAACTCAATTCTATCCCCATAGCTTCCTGCAAACTCTTCCACAATCTAGATACAAATTTCGAATCTCTATCTGACACAATGGATACCGGAACTCCGTGTAAATGGACAATCTCATCAACATCTATTGTAGCTAGTCTATAAGCATTAAATGTAGTTCTAACTGGTAGAAAATGGACAGACTTAGTCAGTCTGTCATCTACAACCCAAATAGAATCCATACCTCGAAGAGTTCGAGGTAGACCAACAACGAAATCCATAGTCACATGCTCTCACTTCCATTCAGGAATAGAGAAAGGTTGAAGTAGACCACCCGGTTTCTGATGTTCAGCTTTAACTTGCTGACATTGAAGACATTTGGACACATATTCTTCAATCTCTTTCTTCACTTTAGGCCACCAATAGCTTTGTTTCAGGTGCCGATACATTTTATTGTTACCTGGATGCATAGCAAACACTGATTTGTGGGCTTCATCTAAAACCCTTTTCTTTAGTTCTGGAATATCTGGAATACACATTCGGTTCTGAAATCTCAACACTTCGCCTTCAATGCTGAACTCTGCTTTTGGACTTGTCTCAAATTCATCAATCACTTTCTTGAGGAATTCATCCTCTTTTGTTTATGTTTAATCTCATCAATGATTGTTGGTTCGGCTGAAATAGCAGCTATCAATCCGCCCTGTTCACACAATACCACTTCAATTTCAGATTTCTCAAAGTCTTGCAAAATTCTTTCTGTTCAGTAAGCAAACAAGCCATACTCCCCGTTAATTTTCTGCTTAAGGCATCAGCAACTGTATTAGCTTTCCCGGGGTGATACTGAATCTCAAGATCATAGTCTTTTATCAGTTCCAGCCATCTCCTCTGTCACATGTTCAACTCCTTCTGTGTAAAGAAGTATTTTAGACTTTTGTGATCCGTGTAGACTTCACACTTTGCCCCATACAAGTAATGCCGCCAATTTTTCAAAGCAAAAACAACTGCGGCCAATTCAAATCATGTGTTGGGTAGTTCTCCTCGTGTGGTCTCAACTGTCAGGAGGCGTAAGCAATAACCTTTCCATTCTGCATTAATACACAACCCAAACGCTTATAAGACACATCACTGAAAATTACAAAATTTTTCGTACCTGTGGGCAATGTCAATACTGGTGCAGTGGCTAGTCTCGTTTTCAGTTCATGAAACGCAGATTTTCTTTCGTCATTCCATCCAAATGGTTGCCCTTTGCGTGTCAGTTGGGTAAGAGGTACAGCTATTTTTGAGAAATCCTCACAAATCTCCTGTAGTACCCGGCTAAGCCCATGAAACTGCAGACTTCTGTCACATTAGTTGGTGTAGGCCAATTCACAATTGCCTTTATTTTCTATGGGTCCACTGAAATCCCCTCTTTGTTGATAACATGCCCTAAGAAAACAACTTCATCCAACCAAAACTCACATTTCTTTAGTTTAGCAAACAATTTCCTTTCCCTAAGTATTTGCAGGACAGTTCTCAGATGATGTTCATGTTCAAGTCTATTCTTGGAGTATATCAAAATGTCATCAATAAAAACCACAACAAATTCATCAAGGTAGGTTTTAAAAATTTGGTTCATTAAGTCCATAAACGCTGCCGGAGCATTAGTTACCCCAAACGGCATAACAAGAAATTCAAAATGACCATACCTCATTCTGAATGCGATTTTCTCAACATCTTCTGCCTTTACTTTCAACTGATGATACCTGGATCTCAAATCAATCTTGGAAAACACTTGTGATCCCTGCAACTGATCAAACAGGTCATCAATACGGGGTAAGGGATATTTATTCTTTATTGTTACCTTGTTCAGTTCTCAGTAGTCGATGCACAAATGCAAAGTTCCATCTTTCTTCTTTACAAACAACACTGGTGCACCCCACGGTGAAGTACTAGGTCAGATAAACCCTTTGTCAAGTAGGTCTTGCAACTGTTCTTTCAGTTCTTTCATTTCAGCAGTAGCCATTCTGTAGGGAGTTTTGGAAATAGGCTGGGTGCCTGGCATAATCTCAATTGTAAACTCTATCTCCCTGTCCACCAATTCCCCTGGTAGTTCATTTGGAAACACATCTAGAAATTCTCTAACAATAGGGATACTATTCAATTCAAGATTTACAGATTGTTCAGACAACACATGACACAAATAACCCTGGCACCCTTTCCTAATCAGTTTACATGCCTTTATTGCAGATATTAAATAAGGTGGAGGTACTACCCCGTTACCCACAAACACAATTTCTTCCTATTTTGGTGGCCTAAACACAACCCGTTTTGTCACACAATCAATGGTGGCACAATATTTAGTTAACCAATCCATGCCCAAAATTACATCAAAGTGCCTAAAGTTCAAGGGCAACAAATCCATATATAGAATGGCATTCCCAACACGCATTTCACAAAAACGATATACAGATTCACACAATACAGATTCCCTGGATGGAGTAGATACACATAGCAGATATGGCAATAATTCTAGAGGTCTACTCAGTCTAGATGCAAATGCACATGTTACGAAAGAGTGTGTTGATCCGGAGTCAATTAACACAAAAGCATCCTGATTACATATAGAAATAGTACTTGAGACAACTGTGTTGGCATTCCGTGTATCGCTCGGAACAAGCGCGAAAACTCCCCCCTGTCTCATGGTATCTCCAGTGGTAGTAGATCTCATAGCATTTCCCAGCTTCGGGATTGATACGGTTGAGCTAGCAGCTAACTTCCCACTGTTCTGGTTACAATCTCTGGCCATATGCCCTTGTTTACCATATTTAAAACAGGCTCCTGACACACAATGACAAACCCCACGATGCCTTTTACTACAAATATTGCACATAGGAGATGTATCTCGGGAAGAATTCGAAATACTTGAGGAGCCCGTGTTTTGCTTTTTCGAAAATTTCTTCTTTGAGAAGAAGCCTTGCCTTTTGTTGCCTTTCCAGTCAGTTGTTGACTTAGTCTGTCTAGCTATGTTAGCTTCTGATATTATGGCCCTGTCTAGCACCCCAATATAGGTTTCCAGCTTCAAGACATTCACCCTTTCTAAAATGTCGCTTCGAAGCCCATCTTCAAAATGCCTCGCTTTCTTATAATCAGTATCAATCACATGTGGTGCAAACCTTGCCAATTTAGTGAATTTGGCCTCATACTTAGCCACCGTCATACAGTCTTGCTTTAGTTCCATGAACTCTGATACTTTCCTGTCCCGGACACACTGCGGGAAGTACTTATCATAGAGAATTTCCAAAAATTTCACCCAGTCAGCATCTTTATGATTTTCTCGCATTAACATCCACCATTTCTTGCTTCGTCTTCTAGCATAAAAGTGGCTAGAAGCACTTTCTGTGTCTTCGAACAAGGGAACACCTCAAATAGCTTTTCAAGCCGAGGACCCATGCTTCGGCTTTCAACGGATCTAATCCCCCATGGAACTGTGGTGGTTTCATTTTCTTAAATTCTTTGGTGATGGCTATTATTCGGTCATCATTCTGATTATTTGGCACGGGTGGTGCTGGAGGTGGAGGTGGAGGTGGAGGTGGAGGATGTGGTTGCTGCCACTGTTGTTACCACTCTTGTTGTTGCCTCAATGTTTCTGCCATTTCCTGAATCAATCTTTCCATCCTATCCATTCTGGCAGTAGAGGACTCCTCTATCTCTTCACCTCTCGTTCTCACCATCTGATTAAATTTGCATTATACTTTATACAAAAGATTCACATGTATGCATATACTAAAGAGCATACATATTCAAATAATTTGCAATGCAAGCAAATCACAAACTTATAGCACATAATCGCTCATATTAAAACATTTAAGCACATTCTCGATGCTTCCAAATTCATACTTATCACATGAATGCATCCTAGATCTTTTCTAGACGCTTATTGCTCATTTGGACAAGTGTGTGAGTTATTAACTCGTGCTCTGATACCACTCTGTCATGACCCGAACCCGCCCCCATGGGTTAAGGGCATAACCGACTAGTAATCCTGAGATTACCTACGTTTTAAAACCAAACCAGACATAACTCATCAGAGTAAAGGGGCCAAACGGAAGCAAAATTTAAAACTTTGTCCATAGAGCTGTGCTTACATGGCACATCATAACAATCCAAACATATACATGTTAATAACTCACATCAAAATATGTACTAACACAAAGTTCTGTACATACAGGATCATTCAAGTCTAGGTCAGCCAATCAAAACTGCACGCAACTGTAATCCAAAGTCCTCGCCAACATGACAAAATATAACAAAATAGCAAAACGGCGAAGACAAGTCTCGTGCGTGAGACGTATGGCTGACTCTTCAAAACCTTGGTTGTCCCACACAAACTTCACTGAGGCTGGGTTTGGACCTCCCTTGGCTCACCTACAGACACATGAATGAGTGTGAGCGAAACCCTAGTGAATAATATCGAATAAAAAGATACACTAGAACAATATATGACAAACGGCCTTGGGCCCAATTCATATTCTATCTAATACATATATAGATATATATAGGGCAGGTGACTGCAGTTCCAAACACATAAGACGGCCTCGGGCCCAAACCATTCATGTCAAACGGCCCTTGGCCCATTTATTCTTTCACTCTTGTTGGACTGGCCTTTGGCCCATTCATTCTATCATTCATGTCGGACTGGCCTCTGGCCCATTCATTCTTTCATTCATGTCAGACTGGCCTCTGGCCCATTCATTCTTTCATTCATGTCAAAATGGCCTTTGGCCCAATCATTCTTTCATTTATGCCAAGCTAGCCTTTGGCCCAATCATTCTTTCATTCATGTCGGACTGGCCTCTGGTCAATTCATTCTTTCATTTATGTCAGACTGGCCTCTGGCCCAATCATTCTTTCATTCATGCTAAACTGGCCTTTGGCCCAATCATTCTTTCATTCATGCCAAACTGGCCTTTGGCCCAATCATTCTTTCATTCATGTCAAACTGGCCTTTGGCCCAATCATTCTTTCATTCTTTAGGCATAGTAGACATTGGTCCATAATTCCAATTAACAGACTTATAGGAAGATAAGCAATTGGACAAATAGCATATTTCAGATATCTTTATTAAGATATTACTCACAGTGATCGGCTGGTTGATTTGCCCTGGAGTTTGACCCTACACAGTACATAACACATATGGGTCATAAACGATTCAATCCGTCTATAATTCACACATTCCTCTTTAGGCTTCTTTCTTATTCCTTTAATTCATTCATAATGCTCAATGCATGCCTAAGAGTACTTAGAAGTGAAAGGGAACGGAAAACGAAACACAGAACGCATTTTCAAAATTTCAGAAACAGGGGTCCCCCGCTCGAGCCGACCCATTAGGTCTGCAAAAGTATTGGTTGCCTCATTTTTACGCTCGAGTGTGAAGTCGGACGCTCGAGCTGAAGGTCATCCTACATAGCTCCCCGCTCGAGTGTGAACTTCCTCGCTCGAGCGGACATCATGTTTTTAAAAAGTTCTAGGAGCTCGTATTTCCCGCTTGAGCGGCGCCTTCCCCGCCCGAGCGGACATCCCAAATTCTGGAAAATCCAGAATTGTTCTTGAGCTCAATTTCAACGTTCAAAAGGCTTTAAGCTCAAATTAAGGCACCAAAAACATGCAAATAGATCATATAGCATATGGATGTAAACAACATGAGGCCAATTATTCAAAACCATGGTCCAATTCCTCAAAATTAATCATGGCTCATGCATTCAACCCTCATATAAGCTCCATATCTTTAATAATCAAATATGCATGTAAATTTTGACTTCATTTCTATTTTAAATGATGCAATTGGTGTTCATTCTCAAGAAACTCAACAAAAACATGCTTGAATGTATGATCCAACTCTCAATCTTTCATAATTCACATATTACATGCTAAATTATGTAATTTCATAGGAATTCTCTACATGCATGCACACATGGACTCCAAACTCATCAAATACAACACAATTCTTGTTTTTGATCACCAATCGACTTTGAATTCACAAAATTACAATATTAAACTCATGAATTCCTAACCAATTACTCACCTAGAAGCTCAATCTTCCCAATTTATGATCAAATCTTTAGTTGGTCTTCAAGACTTCCAAGCTTCTTGATCAAACCTTAGATTGTCTCCCCTCTCTCTCTCTAATTTTGGGTCTCTCACTCCTAGAGAGCTAAATTTAGCCAAATTGAAGCTAAAGAGGAGAATTGAGTGTATAGTGCTCCACTTATATAAGTTCCCTTAATTACAATTATCAATATTAAATAATTGGGCACTATATCATTAATTTAATCTAATTAATCTGATCTGAATCAATTTTTAATTAAATTTCACCGTAGGTTCTAAAAATTATGCCAATCACAATGGCGTAGTCAATTTCGGGTTTTGTGGCTGATAATGCCTTTAATTTAATTTCCGAAGCAGAAAGCCAAACAGATTTTCCTACGGTGAACAGATAGAAATTCAAAACCACATATATTCATACAAATAGCACACCAAATCACATCAAACACATAATCACAATCACAATTAAGACTAATTAGCATAATACGGAACAGGGTTATCATTAAAAGGCACAATCACATCTGACTCCTCTAAACGCGACCGTTTGTCAGCACCGTTTTCTTCTGAGCCGGCCTCTATCTCGGCAGGACACTTCTCCGCCCTTCCCTCAGCCTCTTGATTGGCTTGCACAACTGCCTCGGACTTGGCAATTCGGGTTTGAGCCGTTTGCTCCTCGATAATAGGCAGGGAGGGCTGAGCTTCGGCGGCAGGTGGCATTTCAGATTGAATGGCCTCTGCTCTTCGTCGCGCAGCCATTCTTTCAGCGTTTTTCTTTTTGGCGAGTTGTGTGAGGTTTAACCCAGCCATTTCTTCGGGGTATGCGCCGGGAAGGTCTTCTAAATCGGTAAAAATGTCGTCAAATGGAAGGTCCCCTCGACTCGAAGGGGACGGAAGGTTGGCTGAATTGAGGTCGGCTTCCTCGAAGGCCAACCTCAAAGCCTCGTCTATTTCGGCCTCGGACTGGTCTGACTCAGCGACCTTAACTACTTTCGCCCGCTCCGAATCGGACCCCTCAAAACCAACTTGCCGCAATTTTTTGAAGTCGGTCAAAATAAGAGCCGTAAGAAACTCTTCACCCCTCAGAATTGGGACATTTTCTACTGCCGAAAATGTCGTATATGTCGGCTCGTACCGAAGGAGAATGTGGGCCGCCCTCCCTTGCTTCTAAAGACTCGGATGGCTGAAATATTTGAGCACGACTTTAATTTCCGAAAGAACGGCGTTGTCGGTTGAAGTCAAGACTTTCTTCAAATCATTTCCTGCACAAGCAAAACCATGAGATCTCAAAAATGAAGCTTTATAAATATAAGAAAAATAAACGCAAAAAGCTATAGGGCCACCTAGTTCGCCCCTCCGTCTAGGAATAGGATCAAGGCGATCCTCGCCTTCGCCAAATTCCCAGTTACCTCGGACAATGACCTTAACATCATCGACTTGCTTCCCAAAGCTGGAAAGCATAGTCACTAGTTGATGGTCGGTGTCCTTAGCCCTAAGGAAATAGCGTCCACGC
The DNA here is from genome assembly GCA_030407325.1 of Camellia japonica. Lineage (NCBI taxonomy): Eukaryota > Viridiplantae > Streptophyta > Magnoliopsida > Ericales > Theaceae > Camellia > Camellia japonica. The sequence goes on from JAPPVO010000014.1 coordinate 54,232,736, forward strand.
CGACCAGAAGACTTGGCCAAGGGGTAACAATGCCGAATAGCAGGTATGCCAAGGTTAATCCTAAGGCGACGGTTTAGCTCTGTAATCCCCATTACGATTCTAAAAAAGTTGACATTGGGTTGGGAGGGGATAAGACCCCAATGGCGAAGGACAGCCCTAAGAAATGGATGAAACGGGAAACGGATTCCGCCCTCTGCAATTGATAAGAAAGGTAAGATGATTGTGCTTTCATCATCCCTCTTCATATCGAGGGTGCCGTCTGTCACAAGCGACAGACGGACGTCATCAGGGATAGAAAAATGGCGTCGAAAGCCAGAGATTCGATCCGCAGAGAGGAGGTCTTTCAGATGTTTTGCCATTTCGGTCAGCCTATAGGAGCGTACTAAACTAAAGGCAAACCAGGAAAAGGGATTCAAAGAAGAGAGAAAGAAAACTTACAAGAGACGGAGAGGACAATGAAGGATGAATAGAAGTTGCAGAGATGAGTCGGAAGGCAGTCCAAAAAACTCTTAAGCATCCAAAAATGTGTGTTCGAAAAGACGACAAGATTTTAAATCACAATAAATGGAAGCGTACGAAGGGGCGAGAAGTTGAAATGATAACCGAGAGGCGTGTGCTCTGACATCCACGTTGGAATGAGGTTAGCCGCCGAATTTCGACTCTGACTTTTCGAGTTCGAAACCAAACACTCCAGCTAACTGTCGTTAGTGGAGTGCTTGGGGGGCAATTGTGGGGGCCGAATATTGGGAGTCGTAAAGAGGCCGAATAATTGGACCTGGAGCGTCAAAATATATACATCGCATTCGGCCCCGTCTTGCACATTTAAATCCTGCTCTATTCGGCCAAATAGCCGGTTGAGTAAGGGGCCGAGTGAAAAGCGGTTTGCAACAAAAGGAGCCGAGTAAATAGCTATACGGTGAATTGAAAGTGGGCCCAGGCCCGAGGCCCAAGCAAGAAAAAATATAAATAGAAGAACATCAGCTAGAAAGAGGTATGTGAGAATTAGTATGCTTAACTTAAAATACAAGTAACCAAGAGAGTAGATACTGATTTGACTGTCGGAGTGCTAATTCCGGCACCCTCGACCGAAGTGTTTATTCCTTTTCAGGTTGTTAGCTGAGGATCTCGAGCACCACAGTGGATCAAAAGCGTATTTCCAAACCACCTTCTCCACAAAATTCTTTAGTGTATTTTTCCCAAATGTAACAACGTGGCTTGTATGATACGACACACCAAAAAAACTAAAAACTCCTTATTATACTTTTTTAAACGTGATAACGTGATAGCTATGACGTGACACTCCAAAAAAAATTAAAAACTCATTAGTATACTTTTTTTTTTTTTTCTAAATGTGACAATGTGACTCAAATGCATCAACGTGATAGGTATGATGTGACACAAAAAAAAATTAAAAACTCATTAGTGTACTTTTTTCTGTGAGAACCTGAATATACAAATCAAACGAATAATTAAGTAATAATTATTTTACAATCTCAAACTTTTTGCTTTTGAATCTTTAAGTGCAAACTAATATTATTGGAGGGTCTTTTAATTAATTTTAAAACCTAAAATAAATTTATAGTGAAAGTCTTTAATTTAGATTCAAGATTTATTATTTTTTTAAAAAATAAAAATAAATAGAGAAGAGGGTCTGACTTGAACTCTAGACCACAATTTGATAAATAATGGTTTACTATTTGAGTTGCTTACAACATACTTAAACATTTTGTATATTATTTATTTATTTGACCTACACATGCTTTAGGTGTACTCAACCACTAGTATGGCCTTCTTTGTCATAACCTTAAAAAGTTAAAAAGTCAAAAGGTCACTATCTTATTGAAGTCACATCATCTTATTTAAGTCAAATCACCTCTCTATCATATCTCTTCAAACCCAACCCATATTTCATGAAAAGTCAAAAATATACTTATTTAGTTCATCCCAAATCATACACAAAACCCTACCTTCTTATTTGTTCATCTGATGTTAGTAGCAGCCGTGAGAGAGAGAAGAGAAACAAATGGTTGCAAACAATGGAGGATTTTTGGATGTGTTATCTAGTTTTCTTCTTCCTTTTGCTTTTGTTTTCTTTTTATTTTTATCCTTATTCTACTATTAATTTATTTGTTGATGGAGAAGTTGTGGATGTATGTATTATATGTATATATACGTATACTGTAAAGAAATCTCAGGAGCTAAATTTATGTGTAAAGAATGAGTGTAATTCTTAATTCAAAAATTCTGCACAGAATTACAAACTTTAAAAATTAAGAAACCATATCAAACGGATGAATTTGGAATTGAAATTTTTACAGTAGATTAATTACATATTGAATTGCATATCAGAATTTTTTTCATAATTTTTGGGAGTCAAAATCTATATAAACTGATGCGTTCAAATCTGTCCAGAAAACTGGTGTAAAACAGTAACTTCGAAAGTGTTGTTATCTTTGGGTATAAATCCGAAAATTGTCAAATCAGCGTCATTAGAACCGGTTACGAGTCTAGTTTCTTACATTTTTAGCCTTGCATTGATTGCTCGTGTATACTAAGAGAACTATTAATTTCTTTAAAGTGCTACAGAAAACAACCTGTTTGGATATAATTAATTGTAACTAATTATTTTGATAAGAAAATCAAGTGAAACCAATTGGGTTTGAAACTTAGGATATGTTAGTTGATATCTCGAGGGTTTTGGAACTTTTCGAACAACATGAAGTGGGTTTTTAATTTTCAAAGATAGCGAATAGATTGGGAAAACTTGTTTAAAACTTTGTTTTATCTTAAAGCTACTTTTAGTTAAGTTTCAATCGGAACCCATGTCTTAGGTAATTTTAGACCTTGAAGAACATGAACTTAGGTATTATTTAAGAGTAACGGCGAATGGGGTTGAGTTGTGTTGGTGCGCTTTAGTGTAGAGTACTTAGTTTATTATTCTCTTTCGTATTTTTAAATTAGTAGTGACGTGTAGTCTTCATACTTGGTTCAAGGCACTAGTTGGACTTTCATACTGTATTCGAGGATTATATTATTTCGTTTTCAGGTGAGTAGTTGCATTGTAACACCCTGAAATTTTTCCCACAAGAATATGCCCAAATAAATACAACAATATACCCAAAAAGTCCACATTCCCATTGAACTAAGAGATAAGAGGTTACAATTCACTATATACATTCCCATAATGTTCAGAATTTGTATTCCAGTTCAATGAACCAGGCGGTCTTACAAAATATAAGCCTCTAGGGAGTACAATTACCACAAAATAAGTTAATAGTCCTGTTACAAAAATCTCAATTCGAAATAACAAAATACACAAGGATTGACTTTTCCAAAAGGGCTATTATTAAACCAATCCTTCAGGGAGGTGGAACTCCATCATTTCCTGAAAAAAAAAATAAGATAGGGTTGAGCTATATGCCCAGTAGGAACACATTTAACCAAGTATTTAATCCTTTGAATAAGATTATAGTATCTTTGCAACCAAACATTACATGGAAATTTATCTTTACATGTAAACCTTAACAAACATACAGATCCATGATAACCAACTAAAAACAGTGACTATTCATGTCATCTAGCACAACAATCAAACATTCACGACCATAGAACGCGAACCATGAGTCCACCTGTAAGAGTCCAATTAAAAACACCCTTTACTTTTGTTTTTAAAACCACCCCCACATTTGCCGGCTATTATGCGGCAGGGAGTGGGCACCCCAAAGAAAACTATCCGTTTTTTCACTTTTGCCTGCTATCATACGGCAGGACTGTGTGGACACCCAAAAACATTTTTCCCACATTCATTCAGCGATAAGCCTAGACAAGGCATTTGGGCACTTTTTAAACTCCCCGCGCGGGTACCAACACAACACCACACTTGGAAAACCAACTCTTACCTGGACTCATGCACGATTAACAATTCATTCATATTTTATTCCATCAACAACCATCCAACATTACCCAATAGTTGAATACAACACAAGATTTAAGGAAAACAAATAACATCCAAGCCCGAATTCTTTTACTATATCAACATCCACATTCTTCATCTATTTATTTTTCACAATATTTCATGAATCAAGGAAATTCCCCCTTTCAATGTGGTGTTTTTAACTCAAATAGAGAATCTAGGGTTTTTACCAAATTTGGGGTTTTTTCTCCTCTATTATAGATATGGCTTGTAATAACATTTATATACATGTTTTGAAAAGAGGGAGTAAAGAAATCTCAAGCAAGAGTCAAGTAAAATGGTTTATTCATGTAAAACATGAGATTGATCCAACAACACTCTCCATTAACTCATAAATCACAATCATATCATGAAATGCCTTCAAAACAAAGAAATACTAAGGTAAAAGTGTCCCTACCTTAAGTTGTGAGGAAGAAAACCCAAAATACCCAAGGTTCACGAAGCCACAAACTTCTCGGACCAATAGAAAGCCCTTGAGAAGATCTTCAAGTTATCTCAAAGGATCAAGGTGAGAAGACACCTCTAAGAGTGTAGATCTAAGGATTGAAGTGGAAAAAGTGAGTTTTTGAGAGAAAGAAAGAGAGAGACTCTCGGTTTTGAGAGGAAAAAGAGGAGAAAAATTATGAGAGAGGTGGGGTTTGGGTCTATTTATAGTATTAGATGATAGCCCTAAGGTCAATGAAATGGATAAGTCCAAAAACCCCCAAAAATGAGGCCCATTTGAAGCCCAAAATTCTGAAATAAACTCGCAGGGGTCGACCCTTCGGGCAAGGGGGTCGAGCCTTTAGGTAGGAAGATAATCTAGCAATAAGCAAGGGGGTCGACCCTTAGACAGGAGGGGGTCGACCCTATTTTCCAGCAACTAACACAGAAATTCTGCAACATAAGAGGGTCGACCCTCCCCAGACTGGTGTCTACCCTATTTTCCTGTAACACCTCCAGAAACTTTACCAACAGGTAAGGGTCGACCCTTAGGAAGGGTAGTGTCTACCCTACTTTCTAGCAACACCTCCAGAAACATTACAACATGCAATGGTCGACCTTTAGGAAGGCTAGTGTCGACCCCAAGGCAAAATTTCTAAGTTTCCAAGGAACTTTTGACAAGAACAAACGCGAACGAACAAACCCAACGAGTTTAAATCGGATTGTACTCCTTCAAAACCAATAAACAACAACTCCAAAGACTCCCAAGATGAAAATAAGAATGTTAAACACACCTTCCAATATATTAAAACACCCAAGTGTTACAACTTCCCCACCTTGGGAAATTTCGCCCTCGAAATAATATCCATCCTCACCATGATAACAAGGTTTGGCAACAATACCATATTTATTTAATCTTCAACAAACTCATAACCAAGCAAGACATATATATCGATTTGACTCCAAGACAAGGAAATAATAGAAGGTTTTGGCTTATGCCCAATTCATCATGTACAAAAAGGAACAACAAAACAAATACATCATAATTTAGAAAATAAGGCGGGGTATTTCTGGCGAATCTCCGCTTCACGTTCCCATGTAGCTTCCTCCACATCGTGATGGCGCCATAACACTTTAACTAAGGGAATTGTTTTACCCCTCAAAACTTGTTCTCTAGTATCTAAGATTTGGAGTGGTTTTTCTTCATAAGACACATCTTCGTCTATCTGAATCTCCGTCTAATCTAACACATGAGAGGGATAGGGTTCGTACTTGCGAAGCATAGATATGTGAAACACATTGTGGACCCCGGAGAGTTGTGGCGGCAATGCGAGGCGATATGCAACTTCTCCAATTTGCTCAATGATATCAAAGGGGCCGATGAATCTAGGTGATAGCTTTCCGCTCTAGCCAAATCTCATCAACCCTTTTCTAGGAGATATCTTCACAAAGACATGGTCACCAACTTCAAAGGATAAGGGTCGTCTTCTTCTATTTGCGTAGCTCTTTTGTCGGCTTTGAGCGGTAACTAACCTTTTCCGAATGAGGGCTATTTTCTCGGTAGTTTCACGAACTAGATTTGAGCCTAGCAAGGGTGAATCTCCCATTTCAGTCCAACATACCAGTGATCTACATGGACGCCCATACAAAGCCTCGAAAGGTGCCATCTCGATGCTTGCTTAGTAGTTATTATTATAAGAAAATTCAACTAAGGGTAGGTGTTTCTCCCAAGAACCTTTAAAATCTAGTACACATGCCCTCAACATGTCTTCCAAAATCTGAATAGTAAGTTCGGATTGCCCGTCGGTCTGGGGGTGGTAAGCAGTACTAAAACTCAGTTGAATACCAAAGGTACTTTGAAGGCTCTTCCATAGCCTGGCTGTAAAGCGAGGGTCTCTATTAGACACTATACTCACTGGTACCGCATGGAGGCGAACAATCTCACGAATGTAAAGTTCAGCTAGAAACTCTATGGAATCTCCCATGCTCATGGCGAGGAAGTGAGTGGACTTAGTAAGTCTATCCACAATCACCCATATTGCAGCATTACTTCTTTGAGTTCTAGGAAGGCCAGAAACAAAGTCCATGTTGATGTGTTCCCACTTCCATTCAGCAATTAGAAGAGGTTGTAGCAATCCTGTCAGTCTTTGGTGTTCAGCCTTAACTTGTTGACATGTCAAACACTTGGACACAAATGAGGCTACATTCTTTTTCATACCCGTCCACCAAAATTAACGACTCAGGTTATGGTACATTTTAGTGCTTCCGGGATACACAGCTAGGCGGGAATGATGGAAGTCCCTCAAAACTTCATTTCTCATAGATTCAGGTACAAACAATCGGTTGAGGTAACGAACACTAGAATCTATATGAATATTTAAACCCCTCTCTTCCTTTCCTTGAAGAATTCTCCCTTTAATTGCATCCACTACTGGATCACCTAGTTGTGCTTCAACTACTCTTGCAACAAGGGTAGGTTGGGTGATGGTGGTGAAGAGGATAGCCTTTTTCTGGAGATTCACTAAGCTGTAATGCAAATTCATTGGCATCCTCCATCATCTTCCATTCCCTTATCGCTAGACTAGCCATCGTACTTACCGATTTTCTACTCAAAGCATCCACTACTACATTGACTTTACCGGGGTGGTAGTGTATTTCAAAATCATAGTCCTCTAGAAACTCCATCAATCTCCGTTGGCGAAGATTCAAGTCTTTCTGGGAGAATAGGTATTTGAGGCTTTTATGGTCGAAGAAGACTTCAAACTTTTCACCATACAGATAGTGTCTCCATAACTTCAAGGCAAAAACAACAACAGCTAGTTCTAAGTCGTGTGTCGTGTAGTTCCTTTCATGCGTCTTCAGTTGACGTGAGCCATATGCTACCACTTTACCCTCCTGCATTAAAACACATCCCAACCCCTCTCTTGAAGCATCACAATAGATCGTATAACTTAAGCCTCATTCCGGAATGATGAGAATTGGAGCGGTGGTCAATCTAAGCTTTAGTTCTCGGAAAGCATTCTCGCAAGTTTCGATCCAAACAAACCTTACTCCCTTACGGGTCAATCTAGTTAATGGTGATGCTATGGAAGAGAAATTCTTGACAAATTGACGGTAGTAACCGGCTAAGCCTAGAAAGCTACAAACTTCTGAGGCATTCTTAGGCTGCTCCCAATTCTGCACAGCTTCTATTTTTGAAGAATCCGCCATAACTCCGTCTCCCGAAACTAAGTGACCCAAGAACTTCACTTCGGAAAGCCAGAATTCACACTTCTCATATTTTACGTACAAATGATGCTCCCTAAGAAGTTGCAAGATAGTACGAAGATGCCCTTCATGCTCCTCTTCGGAAGGTGAATAGATAAGAATATCATCTACAAAGACGACCACAAATTTATCAAGAAACTCCTGAAAGACCCTATTCATTAAATCCATGAACGTGGCTAGAGCGTTAGTCAACCCAAAGGGCATAACCAAGAACTCGTAATGACCATATCGGGTACGAAAAGCGGTTTTGGGAATGTCCTCCTCTCTAACTCAAATTTGGTGATAACCTGACCTTAAATCTATCTTGGAAAAACAACGAGAGCCTTTAAGTTGGTCGAAGAGATCATCTCCTGGGCAAGGGGCATTTATTCTTGACTGTGGCTTGATTCAATCTACGATAATCTATACACAATCTTAAGGATCCGTCCTTCTTCTTTGCAAACAACGCTGAGGCTCCCCAAGGTGAGGTTCTAGGGCGTATAAAGCCCTTACCAAGTAACTCTTGCAACTGTTCCTTCAGAACCACCAATTCAGCTGGGGAAAATCTGTATGGCGAGAATGAGATAGGTGCCGTACCCAGAAGCAAGTCTATGGTGAACTCTACTTCCCTATGAGGAGGTAATTTTGTAAGATCGTCAGGAAAGACATCGAAGTATTCACATACTACCTTTGGAAATTTGCCCCAGACTACACCACTTCCATCATCCAAAAAGGCGGTTAAAAGAGAATTAAACTGGCCCCAGCCACGTGGATAGTATGAGGAGGGTAAGGATCTACCGTACTTGTCTTCCAGAAATGTGAAATAATCACCGCTTGCAGTGCACACCATAACTCTCTCTCGATAACAATCTATGGTCGCCCAGTCAGTAAACAACCAATCCATACCGAGGATAACGTCAAAACCTGACATTTCTAGCAGGACAAAATTAAACGGAAGTCGTCGACCTGCCACCTTAATTACACACCCCTGACATCCCTGGGTCAGAATGACCTTACCCCTGACCGGTGACTCCACTGTAAGTGAAGATTGCAGTTGCCTACTCTCTAACCCCAACAACGATACAAAAGATATGGCAATAAATGAATGTGATGCTCCAGTGTCAATCAACACATTAGCCCAAGTATTGAAAATGAGGAATGTACCTCTCACAATTGATGGCCTTGATGTTTGTTCAGAAGCGGTGACAGCGTACACTCTTCCCTGTGACCTCTACTCCCCTGCATCACCTCTTTGAACATAAGCTTGTTGTGTGGATTGAGCAGATGTGGCTCCTGCACTATCCTGGATGCTTGTCCTGACTGAGCCGGCTAATAAGATTGCCTCTGTCCCTGACCCATCTGTAAACCTCCTGACTGTCTAGACCCTGCTACACTCGGAGTCCCCACTTTCTGCGGGTAGAACTTCTTCAAATGTCCCGGCTGACCACATAGATAACAAGATTGGGGCTGGCTCCTATTATGAGATTGACCCTGTGGATGCATAGGTTGGAACTGTGCTCCACTTTTCTGTCTGCACTCTGCAGCCTTGTGACCTATTTGGCCACATCTGTAACAGGCATCAGCAACTCGGGTCATGCTTCCCGAACTTCCACCCATCACAGAACTAGAGGATTTGGCTTGTGGTGGAGGCTATTGAAAGGATGATGATGAACCCCTCGACCTCTTTAAAGAACTCGTGTCACCCCTAGCATCAGAATGTCCTACTCTTTTCAATCTCTACCTTGCCTCTTTGGCCTCTATAGTAATCTCCACATGAGCTGCCGCTTCAACTAAACGGTCATAATCCAGTATCATATTGCCAACCACCTTCATTAGGATCATTGGTCTCAACCTTTTCTCAAATTCAAGGCACCTTCGTTCTTCCATTGCCACTAATTCAGGTGTAAAACGTGAGAGGCTAGTGAATTTGGCTTCAAACTCTGCCACTGGTGTATCTAATTGTGATAACTCCTCAAACTGCTTCCTCAACCGCTCCTTAGCCGTGGGAGGGAGGAATTATCTTGGAAGGCTTGCACAAATGCTTCCCAAGTATGTTCAACCCTATTCTTTATGGATTTCCACCATTGCCCGGCCTCTCCCTTCAACTGGTAGGCTGCTAATGCTATCTGAAATTCATTTTCTCGAATGTTTAAGATCTCAAAGGACTTGACCAATTGCTCCAAGCACTCATCAGCTTTCATCGGATCAGGCTCGCCGTTATACTCAGCAGGATTGGATCGAAAGAACTCCTTTTTCAAAAAGGAATCTCTTGTTTCTCCCTCAATTGTTCTAGCCACTTTCTTGGCTCTCAATATCTCCATGGACTCCCGTAGAGCCCTTGTCATTTCCCTAGCCAAGGTCCCCATAGCTTCTTGGGTTGGTGGAACGAGTATATTATTTTGATCCACTCCTTCTTCTTGCGAAGGGATCTCGGGTTGGGCTGGAATATTCCTGCCTCCCCAATGGGGCCTACCGCGAGCTCTAACACGTCCAGATATCTATAAGAAGTAGAGACAATATTAAATTCAAGACCAACTTGCCGTACTCATGTGCTCCATTCTTAATCCTTACACTTATACACCAAGTAAACACACAAACTTCCACATCGAATAATCCAAACAATCACACATACAATCACATAAAAGCACGCGTGAGTTGTCATCCTAAGATATTAGCTAGTTCCATGGCAATCAAGGACCTCCAAGTGGAAAGAATAGGGATCAAGTGCCTTTCCAAAAGGATTTCGATAAATGTAACGGACAAAAGCCATATCATAGGATTCTAACCCCATATCCACATAATCACATGAAAACACATAACACACAAGACATCCTAAGCATTCTGTCCTAGCCTAGGGACCATATTGTGACTCACGTCACTTTCCACGAGCCCGAGGTATTCTAACCTATGGCTCTGATACCATTTGTAACACCCTGAAATTTTTCCCACAAGAATATGCCCAAACAAATACAACAATATACCCAGAAAGTCCACCTTCCCATTGAACTAAGAGATAAGAGGTTACAACTCACTATATACATTCCCATAATGTTCAGAATTCATATTCCAATTCAATGAACTAGGTAGTCTTACAAAATATAAGCCTCTAGGGAGTACAATTACCACAAAATAAGTTAATAGTCTTGTTACAAAAATCTCAATTCAAAATAACAAAATACACAAAGATTAACTTTTCCAAAAGGGCTATTGTTAAACCAATCCTTCAGGGAGTTGGAACTCCATCATTTCCTCAAAAAAAATAAGATAGGGTTGAGCTATATGCCTAGTAGGACCACATTTAACCAAGTATTTAATCCTTTGAATAAGATTATAGTATCTTTGCGACCAAACATTACATGGAAATTTATCTTTACATGTAAACCTTAACAAACATATAGATCCATGACAACTAAATAATAACAGTGATTATTCATGTCATCTAGAACAACAATCAAACATTCACAACAATAGAACGTGAACCATAAGTCCACCTATAAGAGTCCAATTAAAAACACCCTTTACTTTTGTTTTTAAAACGAGCCCCACGTTTGCCGGCTATTATACGGCAGGGAGTGGGCACCCCAAAGAAAACCATCCGTTTTTTCAATTTTGCCGGCTATCATACGGCAGGATTGTGTGGACACCCAAAAACATTTTTCCCACATTCGTCCAGCGATAAGCCTAGACAAGGCATTTGGGCACCTTTTCAAACTACTCGCGCAGGTACCAACACAACACCATACTTGGAAAACCGACTCTTACCCAGACTCATGCACGATTAACTATTCATTCATATTTTATTCCATCAACAACCATCCAACATTACCCAATAGTTGAATACAACACAAGATTTAAGGAAAACAAATAACATCCAAGCCACAATTCTTTTACTATATCAACATCCACATTCTTCATCTATTTATTTTTCACAATATTTCATGAATCAAGGAAATTCCCCCTTTCAATGTGGTGCTTTTAACTCAAATAGAGAATCTAGGGTTTTTACCAAATTTGGGGGGTTTTTCTCCTCTATTATAGATATGGCTTGTAATAACATTTATATACATGTTTTGAAAAGAGGGAGTAAAGAAATCTCAAGCGAGAGTCAAGTAAAATGGTTTATTTATGTAAAACATGAGATTGATCCAAAAGATACTCTCCCATTAACTCATAAATCACAATCATATCATGAAATGCCTTCAAAACAAAGAAATATTAAGGTAAAAGTGTCCCTACCTCAAGTTGTGAGGAAGAAAACCCAAAATACCCAAGGTTCACGGAGCCACAAACTTCTCGGACCAATAGAAAGCCCTTGAGAAGATCTTCAAGTTATCTCAAAGGATCAAGGTGAGAAGACACCTCTAAGAGTGTAGATCTAAGGATTCAAGTGGAAAAAGTGAGTTTTTGAGAGAAAGAAAGAGAGAGACTCTCGGTTTTGAGAGGAAAAAAAGGAGAAAAATTATGAGAGAGGTGGGGTTTGGGTCTATTTATAGTATTAGATGATAGCCCTAAGGTCAATGAAATGGATAAGTCCAAAACCCCCCAAAAATGGGGCCCATTTGAAGCCCAAAATTCTGAAATAAACTCGCAGGGGTCGACCCTTCGGGCAAGGGGGTCGAGCCTTTAGGTAGGAAGATAATCTGGCAATAAGCAAGGGGGTCGACCCTTAGACAGGAGGGGGTCGACCCTATTTTCCAGCAACTAACACAAAAATTCTGCAACATAAGAGGGTCGACCCTCCCCAGACTGGTGTCTACCCTATTTTCCAACAACACCTCCAGAAACTTCACCAATAGGTAAGGGTCGACCCTTAGGAAGGTTGGTGTCTACCCTATTTTCCAGCAACACCTCCAGAAACATTACAACATGCAAGGGTCGACCCTTAGGAAGGCTAGTGTCGACCCCAAGGCAAAATTTCTAAGTTTCCAAGGAACTTTTGACAAGAACAAACATGAACGAACAAACCCAACGAGTTTAAATCGGATTGTACTCCTTCAAAACCAATAGACAACAACTCCAAAGAGTCCCAAGATAAAAATAAGGATATTAAACACACCTTCCAATATATCAAAACACCCAAGTGTTACATGCATGCTACATATTTTTATAAATGTTCCCCTATTCTGAACTGTTGGAAAAATAAATTGTTGTTTCAGGACTAAACTATTTTGATAATCTATTACATTATCAATGGAATTAAATTATTTCTGAAACATGTGTAAACTTGGCATACTGTAAACTATTTTTTATGGTTTCATGTTTATAATGGTGAACTACCATGTTTTGCGAAACCGATGTGCATTGATTATTGGGACAATCTGTAAATTTTAGTCCAAGGAAATTATTCCACTATGTGTGGTGACTCTGGCCTCTAGGGAACAGATCCTTGTTGGGTCGTGATGACTCTAGTGCTCAACGATTGTAAGGAAAAGACCTAGGCTAGGCTAGGTGACCTTCAATCGAATCGTCTTAGAGAAAAGTCCTGGGTTGCCACCTCGAAGATGACTCTTGGTTCGATATTGGATCCAACGGGCTTATTGCCTTCAGAACTGTGTGGCATGTTACTTGTTATTCTTGGTACCTAGAAAATTATTGGTGTTCATATTGTAATCTGTTTTAAGTGGAAAATGTCATTTATCATGTTCTTGAAAGACATGAGTATTTTAACTACTGAACTGTGGAACCTTCTTTTTAAAACAGATTGTCTTTACCAAACTGTATGCTAATCTAGTTTCTGTGATATATATCTTATTTTGGAATTGAACCTTGTTTTCAAAACTGTATTTACTATCCACGTTGCTACTCACTGAGCTATCAGCTGACTTAGTTGTTTATCATTTCTAGGTGTTAGAAGGACTTAGAGTGGACTCATGGCGTAGCAAGACTCAATTTCATGGACCTCTAGGATATTTATTTATTTTGTTTTAGATTGTTATGTCAAGTTTGTGCATATTTATTTTTATTTTTATTGAGGTTCATTTAGGATTATTTAGATATGTGGGCTGTTTATATCCCATAAGTTTGAATGATATTGATTACAGTTGGTTTTACCGTTTATACTTGTGGCTTGTCACTGGATTGAGTTTAGTTATTTATTATTAGACTTTTGTATAGTTGTTTAGTGTGATTATGGATTAGTGGTTAGGCTTACGTGTGCCTTGTGCTAAAGCCCTGTGGGTCACGGCCGGTCATACCTAGTTTGGGGTGTGACAATTGTGGTATCAGAGCTGTAGGTTTATCGAGTTACATATCTTGCATTTCATCATTTAGACGAGATCCGAGTCCCTATAGTCCTTACTAGTGTGTGGTTGAGTTAGTTTTGTTTAAACTTGTGTTGAATCTTTCTTGATTTCATTTTGAAGGTTAAGAGATGGCACATAGGAGAAGAAGTGTGAATGCTCTTGGAACTGATCAACCAACCGCTAATCGTAGAGTTCCCCTTGCTCCTATTCTTCCTTTTGTAACGCGAACTACTGCTCTAGTTGTGGGCATTATTCCTCCTACTACACCATCTGTTGCTCCAATTGTCCCTGAAGCACCAGGAGTTATTCCTGTTGCACCAGCCGCACTGGTTTTATAGTCATTGGTGGGACTACTGAACAATCATGTAGCCCCACAACCAGCAGTTCCACCAACTTTAAGTTTGGATAGAGTTTCCTTATTTGAGAGGTTTATGAAGGCAAAACCTCCAGAATTTCACAGAACTGTGGACCCTACAGAGGCAGAGGCATGGATACTAGAGATGGAGAAAATATTTGATGTTCTAGGTTGTTTAGCAGACCAAGAGGTGGCCTTTGCAGCTTTTAGGTTCAAGGGTCAAGCAGAGCATTGGTGGCGCATGGTGAAGCGTCAATATGAGGGTAGAAAAACAGAGCTAGTGTGGAGCAAGTTTCTGGAACTGTTTAATGAGAAATACTTCCCTGAAGCGGTGTGAAGGCAGAAACAAGTGGATTTTCTCAATCTAAAGCAAAATGACATGACAATGGCTCAGTATGAAGCCAAGTTTGCGGAGTTGTCGAGGTATGCCCTACATCAGGTAGCCATAGAGGAAGATAGAGTGATGTTGTTTGAGAATGGCTTGCGGTCAGAGATCTATGCAAAAGTAGCTATTTGGGAGATGAAGACATATTACGCATTGGTAGGCAAGGCATTACTAGCTGAAAAGGGAGCAAAAGAGGAAAAGAAAGCTGAGGAACAAAAGGCCAAGGAACCACAAAGCAAGAGGCTTAGGGAGAAGAGACAAGTAGAGCAGCGTGGTGGTGGTAGCAATTCTAGCAAGAAGCCTTACACCCAAGGTCAGGCTAGTAATGGCATGAGGCAGCAGAATCGGAGGATTTGTGATAGATGTGATAGGTCATATTCTGTTTGATATAATTGTGATGGCACGGCTCGAATGTGCTTCAAGTGTGGCAAGCTTGGGCATCTCTCTGCACAATGTAGGTCCAAGGGACTGGAAGGCCAGTCAGGAGCACAGTCATTTCAGGGGCAAGGGCAGAGATGACCTTTTTATAGTAGTAGGTTTAACTAGAAACAGAATAATGGCAAAAGTGGGACTACCCAAGGTCAGACATTCGGGAATGGGACTCAGAAGAAGAAATTAGCGGCTACCCAAGGACGTGTTTATGCTCTCACTAGAGAGGAGGCTGAGGTTGTTCCATCTGTGGTGCATGGTACACTCCTTATATCATTTGTACCTGCCAGAGTTTTATTTGATTTAGGATCTACATATTCTTTTGTTGCACCTAAGTTTCTACATTGTTTGTCTATTCCTTGTGAGCCTTTGGATATATGTATTGATGTGTCTACTCCATTAGGAGAAATAGTAGTGTTAGGGGATGTTTGTAGATCTTGTGAGATAGAGATAGACGGTAGAATTTTTCCAGTGGATTTGATTTCTTTAGAGATGAAGGATTTTGACGTGATTTTGGGGATGGATTGGTTGACAAAGCATCATGCCTTTGTTGATTGTTTTAGAAAGAGGGTAGTTTTTGCTATGTCGGGGCAACGTGAGTTTTTCTTTCAGGAAGATGGGAAAAGGTCTTCTATTTGTTTTATTTCTTCCTTCAGGCTAACCGAATGTTGAGAAAAGGGTGTCATGGTTATTTAGTTCGTGTGGTGAGTACTGAACAGCCAGAGCAGAAGTTAGAGGAGTTGCCATTAGTGAGGGAATTTATTGATGTTTTTTCGGAGGATCTACCTAGTCTTCCTCCAGACCATGAGGTAGAATTTTCCATTGACTTGGTCCCTAATGCAGCACCTATCTCTAAAGCGCCCTGTAGAATGGCACCGTTGAAGTTGAGGGAGTTATAAACTCAATTATAGGAGTTGCTAGACAAAGGTTTTATTAGGCCTAGCGTCTCACCTTGGGGAGCACCTGTGTTGTTTGTGAAGAAGGATGGGTCTATGAGATTGTGTATTGACTATACGGAACTGAATAAAGTCACAGTGAAGAATAGGTATCATTTGCCACGCATTGATGACCTGTTTGACCAACTGCAGGGAGCTCAAGTATTCTCTAAGATTGACTTGAGGTTAGGCTATCACTAGTTAAAGGTAACGGATAAGGATGTTCCTAAGACTGCTTTTAGAACTCGTTATGGGCATTATGACTTCTTGGTGATGCCTTTTGGTCTCACAAATGTACTAGTCGCATTCATGGATTTGATGAACAGAGTATTTAAACCCCAGCTGGATAAATTTGTGGTAGTGTTTATTGATGACATCCTAATTTATTCAAGGAGTAAGGAGGAGCATGAGCAGTATTTGAGGGTAGCACTTCATATCCTTAGAGAGAAGAGACTGTATGCAAAATTTAAGAAGTGTGAATTCTGGTTGAGCAGTGTATCCTTTTTGGGTCATGTGGTGAGTAAAGATGGGGTATCTGTGGATAGTACGAAGGTGGCAGCAATTGTTGATTGGCCACGACCTACTTCTATGATAGAGGTACATAGCTTTCTAAGGCTTGCTGGTTATTACAGACAGTTTGTGGAAGGATTCTCCCATATTGCTTTGCCACTTACCAATCTCACCAGGAAAGGGGTAAAGTTTGATTGGAATGATGATTGTGAGCATAGCTTCCAAGAGTTTAAACAGAGATTGACATAAGCTCCAATCCTTGCTTTACCGGCAGATGAAGGTGGTTTTGTGATTTATAGTGATGCTTCACGACAGGGTTTAGGATGTGTGCTTATGCAGCATAGGAAGGTGATTGCTTATGCGTCATGACAGTTGAAAGTACATGAGAGAAATTATCCTACGCACGACTTGGACTTAGCAGCAATGATTTTCGCTCATAAGATCTAGCAATGTTATTTGTATGGAGGGTCATGTGAAATTTACACTGATCATAAGAGTTTGAAGTATATTTTCACACAAAAGGAACTAAACTTGAGGCAAAGAAGATGGCTTGAGTTGCTAAAAGATTACGATGTGAATATTTTGTATCATTCGGGGAAGGAAAATGTGGTGACAGATGCCTTGAGTAGGAAGGTCGCAGTTGGAGATGTAGCTACTTTGTCTATTGAGAGTTGTTTGGTGGAAGACATGAGACGTTTGGGGCTTGAGGTTGTTATACCTAGTGATAGGGCTTATTGTAGTCAATTGACAGTTCAGCCGACCTTGAGAGAACGAATTTGTTTAGCTCAGGAGATTGACCCCCAATGTGAGCGTATTAAAGGAGAGATAGTAGAGGGTAAGCATGTAGACGTTATGGTTAGTGATGATGGGTTGCTTAGATTCCATAGCCAAGTTTGTGTTCCTACTGTTGGTGATTTGAAGAAGGAGATTATGACGGAGGCATATAGTTATAGTTACAGCATTCATCCTGGAAGCACTAAGATGTATCGGGATCTTCATGAACATTTTTGGTGGAAGGGTATGAAGAGAGATATTACAGAATTTGTGGCTCAGTGTTTGGTGTGTCAACAGGTTAAAGTAGAATATCAGAAACCTGCGGGGAAACTACAACCCTTACCTATACCAAAGTGGAAGTGAGATCATGTTACCATGGGCTTTGTGTGTGGATTACCTTACACTAGTAGTAATCACAATGTAGTTTGGGTAGTTGTTGATAGATTAACAAAATCAGCACATTTTATTGCAATACGGATGAACTATTCTCTAGCTCGATTTGGACAGTTGTATGTGAAGGAGATGTTAGATTGCATGGTGCACCTATGTCAATAATGTCAGATCGGGACCCTCGTTTTGTGTCTAAGTTTTGTGGTGCGTTACAGTCAGCTATGGGTACACAGTTAAATTTTAGTTCAGCTTATCACCCTCAAACAGATGGGCAATCAGAGAGGACTATTCAAACCCTTGAGGATATGTTGAGGGCTTGTGCTTTGGAGTGGAGAGGTAATTGGGATGATAGTTATCATTCTAGTTTGGGAGTAGCTCCTTATGAGGCTTTGTATGGGAGGAAGTGTAGGTCTCCTTTGTGTTGGTATGAGGTTGGTGAGAGGCAAATGTTGGGACCTGATTTGGTGAAGGATGCTGCACAGAAAATTATCACCATCAGAGAGAGATTATTGATTGCTCAGAGTAGACAAAAAAGTTATGTTGATCATCGTAGGAGAGATTTAGAGTTTCATGTGGGGGATATGGTATTCTTGAAAGTATCACATAGAAAGGAGTCATCAGGTTTGGAAAGAAAGGAAAGTTGAGTCCTAGATACAATGGTCCATTTGAGGAATTGGAGAAGGTTGGTGAGGTTGCATACAATGTTGTTTTGCAACCTAGGTTGGCAGGAGTGCATAATGTGTTTCATGTGTCAATGCTGAGGAAATATGTGCACATCCCGTCGCATGTGATAGATTATGAGCCGCTTCAGATTAGAGAGGATTTTTCATATGAGGAGATGCCTGTTCAGATTTTGGATTCGAAAGAGAAAATGTTGCGTACAAAGGCCATTAAATTGGTTAAGGTACTGTGGCAGAATCATCGAATTGAATAAGCGCCTTGGGAACGCAAGGACAAGATACGCGAGAAGTACCCACATCTATTCTCATGATTTACTCAGGTTAGTTTCGAGGACGAAACTTTTCTTCTAGGGGGGAGAATGTGAGAACCCGAATATACAAATCAAATAAATAATTAAGTAATAATTATTTTACGATCTCAAACATTTTGTTTGTGAATCTTTAAGTGCAAAATATTATTGGAAGGTCTTTTAATTAATTTAAAAACATAAAATAAATATACGGTGAAATTCTTTAATTTAGAGGCAAGATTTATTATTTAAAAAAAATAAATAAATAGAGAAGAGGGTGTGACTCGAACTCTAGACCACAATTTGATAAATAATGGTTTTACCATTTGAGTTGCTTACAACATATTTAAACATTTTGTATATTATTTATTTATTTGACCTACACATGCTTTAGGTGTAGCCAACCACTAGTATTAAATAAAATATACACAAAACCCTACTTTCTTATTTGTTCATCTGATGTTAGCAGCAGCCGTGAGAGAGAGAGAAGAGAAACAAATGGTTGTAAACAATGAAGGACTTTTGGGTGTGTTCTCTAGTTTTTTTCTTCTTTTTGCTTTTGTTTTTTTTATCCTTATTCTATTATTATTTTATTCATTGATGGAGAGGTTGTGGGTGTATGTATTATATATATATATATATATACATATATATACTGTTAAGAAATCTGAGAAGCTAAATTTATGTGTAAAGAATGAGTGTAATTCTTAATTCAAAAATTCTGCACAGAATCACAAATTTTAAAAATCAAGAAACCATATCAAACGGATGAATTTTGAATTGAAATTTTGACAATATATTAATTACATATTGAATTGCATATCAGAATTTTCTCATAATTTTTGGGAGTCAAAATCTATATAAACTGATGTGTTCAAATCTGTCCAGAAAACTGGTGTAAAACAGTAACTTCGAAAGTGTTGTTCTCTTTGGGTATAAATCCGAAAATTATCAAATCAGCGCCATTAGAACCGGTTACACGTCTAGTTTCTTAAATTTTTTTCCTTGCGTTGATTTCTCCTGTATACTAAGAGAACTATTCATTTCTTTAAAGTGCTGCAGAAAACAACCTGTTTGGATATAATTAATTGAAAATAATTATTTTGATAAGAAAATCAAGTGAAACCAATTGGGGTTGAAACTTAGGATATATTAGTTGATATCTGGAGGGTTTTGGAATTTTTTGAACAGCATGGAGTGGGTTTTTAATTTTCAAAGTTAATAAATAGATTGATAAAACTTGTTTAAAATGCTGTTTTATCTTAAAGTTACTTTTAGTTAAGTTTCGATTGAAACCCATGTCTTGGATAATTTTAGACCTTGAAGAACAAGAACTTAGGTATTATTTAAGAGTTGGGGTTGAGCTGTGTTAGTGCATTTTAGTGTGGGGTACTTAGTTTATTATTCTCTTTAGTATTTTTAAATTAGTAGTGACGTGTAGTCTTCATACTTTGTTCAGGGCACTAGTTGGACTTTCATACTCTATTCGAGGATTATATTATTTTGCTTTCAGGTGAGTAGTTGAAAGCTACATATTTTTATAAATGTTCCCCTACCCTAAACTGTTGAAAAATTAAATTGTTGGTTCAGGACTAAACTGTTTTGATAATCTATTATATTGTCAATGGAATTAAAATATTTCTGAAACACGTGTAAACTTGGCATACTGTAAACTATTTGTTATGGTCTTATGTTTATAATGGTGAACTATCATGTTTTGCGAAACTGAATTGTATTGATTATTGGGACCATATGTATATTTTAGTCCAGGGAAATTATTCCACTGTGTGTGGTGACTGTAGCCTCTAGGGAAGATATTCGGGTTGGGCCGTGATGACTCTAGTGCTCAACGATTGTAAGGAAAAGACCTAGGCTAGGCTAGGTGACCTTCAATCAGATCGTCTTAGAGAAAAGGTCAGGGTTGCTGCCCTGAGGATGACTCTTAGTTCGATATTGGATCCAACGGGCTTATAGCCTTGAGAACTGTGTGGCATGTTACTTGCTATTCTTGGTACCCAGAAAATTATTGGTGTTCATGTTGTAATCTGTTTTAAGTGGAAAATGTCATTTATCATGCTTTTGAGAGACATGAGTATTTGAACTGTTGAACTGTGGAACCTTCTTTTTAAAACAGACTGTCTTTACCAAACTGTATGCCAATCTAGTTTCTGTGATATATATCTTACTTTGGAATTGAACCCTGTTTTCAAAACTGTATTTACTATCCATGTTACCACTCACTGAGCTATCAGCTGACTTAGTTGTTTATCATTTCCAAGTGTTAGAAGGACTTAGAGTAGACTCATGGCGTAGCGGGACTCAATTGCATGGACCTCTAGGACTTTCATTTATTTTGTTTTAGATTGTTATGTCAAGTTTGTGCATATTTCTTTTTATTTTTATTGAGGTTCATTTAAGATTATTTTGATATGTGGGCTGTTTATATCCCATAAATTTGGATGGTATTGATTTCGGTTGGTTTTGCTATTTATACTTGTGGCATGTCACTGGATTGAGTTTGGTTATTTATTACTGGACTTTTGTATAGTTGTTTAATGTGATTATGGATTAGTGGTTAGGCTTACATGTGCCGTGGACTAAGGCCCTGTGGGCCACGACCGATCATACTTGGTTTGGGGTGTGACAATTTCCAAATGTGACAACGTGGCGGGTATGATGTGACATTCTAAAAAAACTAAAAACTCATTAGTGTACTTTTGTCAAATGTGACATGTGACACTGTAACGTGGCGGGTATGACATCTTTTACTCAAAAAAACTAAAAACTGTTTAGTGTACTTTTTCCAAATATGACAACTTAGCAGGTATGATGCGACACTCCCAAAAAACTAAAAACTCCTTAGTGTACTTTTTTCAAATGTAACAATGTGGTAGCTATGATGTGACACTCTAAAAAATTAAAAACTCATTGGTATACTTTTTCTAAATGTGACAACGTGACAGGTATGATGTAACACTCCAAAATAAACTAAAAACTCATTAGTGTACTTTTTTCAAATATAGCAATGTGACGGGTATGAGGTGACACTCCAAAAAGCGGATATGATGTGACACTCCAAAAAAACTAAAAACTCATTTGTGCACTTTTGTCAAATGTGACAACGTGGCGGGTATGATGTGGAACTCCAAAAAAGACTAAAAACTCATTAATATACTTTTGTCAAACGTGACATGTGACACTCTAATGTGGCGAATATGATAGGACATTGCAAAAAATTAAATACTCTTTAGTGTATTATTCCTAAATGTGACACTCCAACGTAGCATATATGATGTGACACTAAAATAATCCTTAGTATATTTTTTTCAAATGTGACACTTCAATGTGCTGGTTAAATGAATCATTACACATAAAAAAGGACTAAATGGATAACAAGAAAAAATATGAGACTATATGGATTACAAGTAAAAAATATGGGACTTATTTGTAACGCCCTCAAAATAAACCCATAAAACATACATTCATGACACAAGAAAGAGATATCATATTCCATAAATCAGAGTATTCTTATAGAAAGTATTACATGTTGACAACAAAAGTAAATACCCTTTAGGCTTGCAACTTTTCAAGTCAACACTTGGATTCAACAAAATAGAGTTCTAACTCTTTACACAAAATAAGCCCTGACTTGATATACAGGTAATACAGAAAGATAATCACAAAAGATCTCTCAGCCACTAAGCCTCCCAAGCTACACCCTTGGAGGTGGCATATCACCTGCACCTAAAAATGATGTCCCATATAGGGTGAGCCAACGCCCAGTAGAGATATGCTAAACATAGTATGAGCAATTACTAAAACATTAGCATTTGATAAATGTTTAACTTAGTTATATCCACTTATAACACATTTCAACTCCATGACTAAGATGTCCATGAGTTATTCCATTTTCCATTTATTACCAATACTTAAATTCACAACTATGGCTCAGAACCTGGCCAAACAATTTAAATGAGACCACATCTCATATCAACAGTATTTCTATTTTAGGTGAGATATAAACTCATATTCAACATTTCATACTTCACAATAGATACACATTTTGGTGCTGTATCAATCTCAAACAAAACACTTCCATACTTCACAAATGATACACATTTTAGTGCTGTATCAATAACACATAAAAACACTTCCATACTTCGTAAATGATACACATTTTAGTGCTGTATCAATGGAGTCCATCCCCTATCTCCTCCCAAACAAAATCCGGTTTAGAGGTCCATCCCCTATCTTCCCCTAAACCGTGGAGTACATCCCCTATCTTCTCCCACACAATACAATGTATATAAACAATTATCATATACACGATCAATCAAAACACAAATTCGATGTATTATTCCAACCGTCATATTCAATGACATATTCAACCTATTAGTTTTAATTCACCTAATCATCATGCAGTGTCTACAACAATCAAGAATATCCTCCACCGATAGCCCAAAGCAATTATTTCTAAACAGATAATAAATGCATCAATAGATAAATTATCAACAATTTCAAAGGTGAGTGATTAATCAATCCAACTCCACTATTCATTCTCATAATTACTCAATTTCATTATTTCCAACTCAAATTCATATTTCCTTAACTTTCCAAAATTTTATTAAATAAATTAATAAATTTATCAAAAATTAGGACTTTTCTCTCCCATTTTCCAATATTGACCCAAAGGCTCAAATATCATTACTAATCATCAATACCATCATTTTATGACCCAAAATACACATGTATTGGTCAAAATAACAAAACCCCTCTTTATTCATTTTGAAACCCTAACGCCCAAAATTACTCAACTCCAACATTAAATCAAAATGACCAAAAGTTTATGTCAAAGATCATAAAAATGAGTAGTTATCCCTACCTCAAATGGAGAGACCAAATGGAGAAGATGAAGGATTTCGAAGGTGCTCCAAACCCAATAATTTTTCGGATCAAAATGAAAAGCAAGCCATCCGTTCCTCTTCCTCTCAAGATTTCTCTTTTGTTCTCCTTCCTCTCCTTTAGTCGAATGTGTGTGTGTGAGAGTGTTACTAGTGTTTGCCATGCTAGGGAATGGTGATATTTATAGGCAAATCTGGTGTAACATGGCATAGAAGCCCACTCGTTAGAATTGAAAAGTCAAGTTAGGATTTATTGGTTCATTAAAGCCCACTAATAAATACTAGTTGGATTATGAAAAGACACTAGTTGTCATTAAATGAACACTAATAAGGATATTAAATGAACCACTAATAAGGATATTAAATGAACAAGTTTGTCATAAAAGCCTACTAATTGGAATTTGAAAGGACAAGTTTGAATATGAATGGACCATTATGAAAATTTAATGGACACTAACCCTTGGTTTCCAACCACAATCAACTTGTTTTCCCAAACACACCCAACCTATTTCAAACTTGCCCAACACGACCCAAGACTCATATACAAAGAGTAAAGGATGAAAACAGGAATAAGACAACAACACATCTACGGAACCGAGTCCGAAATACAATTAAACAATGAAGGGAAAACCGAGATCGCTATATTATTGGTCAATCTCCCTTAAATTTAATGGGTCTAATTGGAGGCCAATATCGGTAATTCAAATCGTTTATTTTTTGAGGACTTGTTGATTGAATATTAATGTAAAAAAATTAAAATGATCGGCTATCGATAGGTATATATTTGAATCATATTTGTTTTTAAAAAATATATGATAATTATATTTTTAAAGTAGCAATCTATTTTTTGTAATATAAATTTGATGCAAATATATAACTACCGATTTCCAATTATCTTAATTTTTTATAGGGAAAATTACACTAATGGTCCCTATAGTTTGGGGCTCGTGTCACTTTAGTCCTTGACTTTTCAATTTTAATACATTTAACCTTGAATTTTGAATCTTGTTCCAAAGGACAATTGAAGATATCATTACTCAATTTCAAGGGTAAAGTTGTCAGTTTGATAAAATATAAACTAGTTTGATAAAATAAATGCCACAAAATATTTTGAAGTTTTTAAAAATTATTTCTACCCACCATAGATAAAATTATGTAAAACTAATAAATTTTTATATTTTTATTTTTTTTTACCAAATTAATTTTTAGTATATGTTTGGATGAAAATCATTTAATGAGTGGTTGTTTTTATTTTCATTAAATTATTTTCTATTTTTTCAAAAGTCAAATATGGCGACAACTTTAATATCATTATTAAACCAACCCAATAAATCAAAAAATCCAAAATTAAAAATATTTCATATATTAAATATATTGATTACATATCAAAAGCCTAATAACCATCAATTACATTATAATCATATAAAAATATCTGTTAACAACAAATATAACTATCTATTACATAATAACCATCGAAAAGCATCAACAAAAACAACCACTCATTACATGATCATAATCCAAACACATAGTAAAAATTAATTTGGTAAAAAAAAATGTGTAAAAGATTTATCAATTTTACATAATTTTATCTTTAGTAGACGGAAATAAATTTTAAAAATTTAAAAATATTTTTTGACATTTATTTTTATCAAATTAGTTTATATTTTATCAAATTAACGATTTTACCCTTGAAATTGAACAATGATATCTTCAATTGTCCTTATTTGGAATATGATTTAAAATTTGTGATCAAATATGTCACAATTGAAAAGTTAGAGACAAAGTGATATGAGTCCCTAACAATAAGGACTATTAGTGTAATTCGCCATTTTTTATATGAATATTCTACTTAACAAGTAGTAAATAGTGAATAGTTCAAATTACTAAAGTCAACTCAAAATAGACCTACCAAACACAAAGACAAACATTCTCTCAAGTTCAAATGATCAACTTAAAAGAATCTAAACCCATATAAATTAGATAGGTCTTGGAAGTTGAAATCGATGAATTTGGTTAGGACATTGAGTTTTTCCAATGAAAAGCATTATGAGTTCACCTTCATGATGATTTTGAGGGTTTCAACGAGGAAATATCTTTTTTTCTCTCAAATTATCATGCGTTTTTCACGTTGACCCTCATACTTTGATTTATTCAATTTAGTACTTGAATTTTCCACAAATTGATCAATTAGACCCCTGTCGTCACTTTCCATCCACAATTGGACGGAATGTGCTGATGTGGGGGGGCAAATTGATTTTTAAAGTATAGTTCAGGCGGCAAACTGATTTTATTTGGGAGGTAAATTGATTTTTAAGGTATAATTTTGGGGGTAAAATGAAATTTTAAATGCCACGTCAGCACAATCTGTTCAATTGTAGACAGAAGTTAACGGCAAGGGTCTAATTAATCAATTTGTAGAAAGTTTAGGTACTAAATTGAAATAAACCGAAGTATGGTGATCAACGTGAAAAACGCGTAATAATTTGGGGGACAAAATGATATTTCCTCGGTTTCAACTCAATTTATGAGTGTTCTGAATTGTAAATTTGTTCACATGTGAATCATAGACACCATATTAGTCTATTTTATACTTTTTGTGAGATTATCTCATTGGTTCAATCAATGGGTAATGTTTCAGTGTGTAATATATATCGGATGTAATCCTATCACAAAATTACGTAAGTTTTACAAACTTACATTAGTAATTTAACAAAAATACATAAGTTGAATAGAAATTCGCATAAATTCACTTTTATGAATAAACTTACGCGAATTTGTATTTAACTTACGTATTTTTGTGAGATCGCTTGTGTAAATACGCAAAAACTTAAGTAATTTTGTGATAAAATTACATACAGTGTGCATTACACATCAAAATATTTTTCTCAATGTCCTACAGCTAAAAAAACCAACAAAAAAACCCACTTCCCAAACATCCACAATATATGTGTATTCTTGACCTTATGTGAATAAATTTTCGCTCTAGTGTTCCATCATAGTCATTAGCCCTATATAGGGGTGCAATTTTGGCTCGGCTCGGCGCCCAGCCGAGCTTGGGCCGGGCACGGGCCCATATCGGGCCTTGTGGGCTCCCGCAAAAAATCGGGACGGGCCAGAAAACTAGGCCCAGGCCCAGGGGTATTTGGGCTTTGGGCGGGCCAGTGGGCTGGGCCCCTAGGCTTGGGCTAGGGCTTAGGCGGGCCTAAACAATTTTTAAATTTTTTTTTTAATTTTTTCGACCAAAATTTTATTATTTTCTATTAAAAATAACACTGGGTTGGGCGGACCAGGCCTCGGGCCGGGCTTTTTGAGCGGGCTTTGAGCGGGGCCGATGGGTCGGGCCATGGGTCGGGCTTCAAAACGATGGCCCAGGCCCAGGCCCAAGGCCTCGGGCTGGGCTTGGGCTCGGACCTAAACGGGCCTTAACGGGCTGGGCCCACCTCGGGCCACGGGCGGGCTTCGGGCCTACCGCGGGCCACGGGCCAAAATTACACCCCTAGCCCTATACCCAGGCAGTCAAATCCGATGCGGAGGCTAATAATGATCCTCTTTATCTTACTATTATAAATAAGAGGCAGTTAGATACTGCTACAGTAGATGAATCTCTTTTCTTTCATTCTATTTTATCCTTTTGTGTTTTGTCATGTTACATATTTGGTTCCATTAAAAAATGATATTTTAGTTCATTCTAATTTAATTTCATCATCAATTTGCTATCATACCTAGCAATCCACATCTAGGTATAATCATTACATTTAGGTAATTTTAATATAAATAGAATCAAAAAGTTATATTTAGGGTTAGTTTGGGATATGCATTTGACTTTTTAATTTTTTAGTTTCTTGTTATTTTAGCTTGAGGTTAACACTACAAGAAAAGATAGTAAAAAACACGGAAGAATTAGCGACGGCGCGCCTCCCGTCGCAAAAAATGGTTTTTTGCGACGGCAACTTCAACCATCGCAAATAAAGGCTTCAACGACGGCGTTGTCCCGTCGGTAATAAAACTACACGGATAGGGTCGGAAATGCGGAAGTATTAGCGACGGCTTTTTTTCCCGTCGCAAAAAACAACTTCTTTTGAGACGGCATTTGTTTGCTGTCGCAAACAGTGGCCCATTTGCGATGGCAAGTTTCCGTCGCAAAAAATGATTAATTAAAACGGCACCATTTTATGAACAGTTGACTACCATTTGCGACGGTCTAAAACATACCGTCGCAAAAAGTAAAAAAAAAATTCCCCCGCTCTTCCCTTTCATCTTGCCGCTCAATCCTTTCATCCAAATCCAAATCCCTTTCATCTTCCCCAAATTCCTCAAATGAGCTACGAAGACGGAAGGCTCTCTCTGGACGAACGACGAGCAGGCTAGCGGTGGTGTGGCGGCGACGACGACGACAGGTAGCGGTGGTCCGGCGACGAGTCTCTCTCTCTCTGCGTATGCTCTCTCTCTCTCTCTCTCTCTCTCTCTCTCTCTGTATATATATATATATATATATATAGATGAATGTATATTGATAAATAAATCTGTAGATATATATATGGAATTTTTTTTTATAGATAATTTGCAAATAAATGTGTATAATTTTTATATATATACATAAATCTGTAGATAACTCCCTGTAGATAAATCTGTATATAATTTGCAAATAAATCTGTAGATGATTTTTATATATATATATATATATATACATAAATCTGTAG
The DNA here is from genome assembly GCA_030407325.1 of Camellia japonica. Taxonomy (NCBI): domain Eukaryota; kingdom Viridiplantae; phylum Streptophyta; class Magnoliopsida; order Ericales; family Theaceae; genus Camellia; species Camellia japonica. The sequence continues at coordinate 54,260,969 of JAPPVO010000014.1, forward strand.
ATAATTTTTTTTATAGAGACCTAAAAAGTAAACGACAAATAAATAAACTCGAATAAATAAATGTGTTTGAAAATTTGAAAGCAATTTTTTGGAGGTTTTCTTAGAAAGTGGTTTGTTAACAGAAATTTATTTTAAAAACAGTTCATTAAACAAGTTTTGTATTTTTCAAAAAATGAAAACAGAAAATGATAAGAACTTCCATGGCAAATCTGATATACATATATAAAAGGGTAAGCTTTTTAGTCATTGATCAATTCAAAAACTAATTTGTATAGTTGTATGCTATGCTATGCTCCACGCTGTTTGTTTTAGCGGAAATGTTTTTGGTATTTTCTACATTTGGTATGATTGGAAAAAAAAGTTCGATTTGTTGTTAATAGAAATTAAGTTAATTTGAATATAAAATATTTTTCCGCCCATTTTTCACTTTAAAGGTGAAAATCAAGTTTTTTTTTAAAAAAAAATTAAAATCTTACAAATATTTCTACACATAAGAAAAGCCAAACAAATTGTAAATGTAAGCGATTAATTAAAATTTTAGTTATGGAGATGTGGTTAGACTTTGAAAATATTTTCACTTATTTATTCTGTTTATTAGGTTTTTTTTTGTATTTTTTGACGTTTAATATGACAATTTATTTATTTATTTTTTGTAATCAATAAAAAATATATTTATTTGGGTAAAAAATAATTTTCACTTTTGAAAAACAAGAAAAACATATTGTCAGATGTAAGCAATTAATTAAAATTTTAGTTCTAGAGATGTGATTAGACTTTGAAAATATTTTTATTAGACTTTGAAATAAAGAGTAGTTTTGGAGATGCTTATGGTATTTATCAACAAAGTTTTAAGTTGGAGAGTGGTATTCTCTTCCCACCTCGAATGAAGAAGTAAAAAGAAAGGGTTAATCCATTTAAGCATTGTTTAATGTAGGAATTTGATTTTGGTTTATTGTCTTCACTCTTTCTTGGTTTGCGGAGAGGAATGATATCATTTACTTGGTTTGCGTAGGTATTATATTTAGAGTTACTTTGGTGAGATATTTTTGTGGATGTGTACAGATGATGGATAAGAGTTGGATTGATTTGCCAAATAGGATGTCGAGCGAATACATTAATGGGATTGATGAATTCCTTGTGTTTGCCTACACCAATAGGGTTGAAGGTTCGATGATCAGTTGTCCGTGTAGGAAGTGTGAGAATCGATACTATTTTGTACGAGAGGGTGTACGGGAGCATCTAATTTTGAATGGTTTTTTTAAAAAAATACAAACATTGGATTAATCATGGGGAATCTTACGTATCTCTGCATCGTAATCGAGAGAATGAAACATTAGCTAATTTAGACATTGGGGATGATATGATTGGAATGATACAAGGGGCTATGGGAAATCCACATGCCGGTACAAGTGTTGAGGGTGATGAACCACAGGGGCCTGATCCCCATGCATCTGAACCCCAGCTCGGTCCAAATGCAGAGACTGCAACGTATTTCAAACTTGGCACGAAACTTGGCACACACGACTGCCTAGGCACGAAAGACTTGTGGGAGAAGACAGGGCTCGAATCGGGCTCCCGGTTTGGGAGTTAGAGTCGGATTTCACTTTAGGCAAACTAGTTCCTTAAGAAACTTGAATTCGAGGAGTTAATGCCCCAAAATCACCAATCGGCATCGGTTTAGCACAAAACTTGGCACACACGACCGCCTAGGCATGAGAGACTTGTGGGAGAAGACGCGGCTCGAATCGGGTTCCCAATTTGGGAGTTAGAGTCGGATTTCACTTTAGGCAAACTAGTTCCTTAACAAACTTGAATTCGAGGAGTTAATGCCCCAAAATCACCAAACGGCGTCGGTTTAGCACGAAACTTGGCACACACGACCTCCTAGGCATGAGAGACTTGTGGGAGAAGACGGGGCTCGAATCGGGTTCCCGGTTTGGGAGTTAGAGCTGGATTTCACTTTAGGCAAACTAGTTCCTTAAGAAACTTAAATTCGAGGTGTTAATGCCCCAAATTCACCAATCGGAGTCGGTTTAGCACGAAACTTGGCACACACGACCGCCTAGGCATGAGAGATGTTAGGTTTTATTCTTGGCAATCCCGGTTGACAAGGATTTCTATAAGAAGTTGGTTTTCTTTCAAAACTAGGATTACTTTTGTTTTCTTTAAGAAGTTGGTTTTCTTTCAAAACTAGGATTACTTTTGTTTTCTATAAGTAGTTGGTTTTCTCCCAAAACTAAATTAATTCCTCCAGATCTTCTTTTTGGTTCTTAAGGTTTATATCTGGGGATATTTTGTTAGTTTTCTTTGATGCTTTATTGAGTATTCAACTCATGGTTTAAAGAGAGTACATCAAAGGTTTTGTTTGTTATATACAAGAGAGAGAGAGAGTTGTTCTTCGGTGGATTCCGAAGAATTCGAGCCTGAAGCTTCGGTGGATTCTGGAGTGGCTCATCGTAAAGACAATTTCGAGGTGAAGACGGGGTTGGAAGAGGCACATAGAGGTTGGTTCAATTAGGCGTGGATTCACTAAGTAATTGAGAGTATACCTGTGTAATTCCTTTAAATCTTCTTAGTGGATTGTTTTGTAACTGTTGCCCGTGGTTTTTTTAATCACAGTTGGAGGTGTCCAATTGTGGTTTTTCCACGTAAAATTGTTGTGTCGATTTGTCTTTTATTGTTTGATTGGGATTGTTATATTCTGCTTAAAATTGGTACATAATCACAAATCAACATCTAGGGTTTCTAGATTTTTCAATTGGTATCAGAGCAGGTTGTTCTATTTTTTTTTTCAAAAAAATTCTTTTAGAACGAGATCTTGTTTGATTTGTGATAATGGATTCAATTCGCGAAGGAAATTCTATGGTTCGACCACCCCTACTTGACGAATCCTCGGGGAGTGAAGATGAAGAACTTCAGCAAGCATATCAAAAGTTGTATAAGGAATCTCTTAACTAATTCAAATTGAATGACAAACTCACAAAGAAACTCAAAACATGTGAAAGTGAGAATGTCAAGTTAAAAAAAGAGATTTCCGAGGCTAGGAATGATGCCCTTAAGATTTCTAATGATCGACAAGCTCTTTGTGAAAAACTCTTGACTTGTGAGACAGAGAGGAATGAGCTACAGCAAATTTATGCAACATATGAAGAAAAGATTGAAACTCTCGAGATGTCTCAAGTTGCTTTGGAAGAACTAATGATCAAGAAAGAGGAAGAACTCAAGTGTGCTATGGCTACCATTGGTCGTTGGAACAGAGGATCAAAGACTTTGGACAATATCATTGGGTCTCAACAAATTTGTTCTGACAAGAGTGGCATTGGCTTTGGTGGTAAGAAAGAGCAAAAACAGAAGGCTTCTACATCTCATGATATAAGCACTCAAGGAAAAGGAGAACAAAAAATTCAACATGAGGATGGACTTCTCAAACTTCCTAGAGTTGGTAAGGTAAAAGAAAAAAAGGTACACCCTGTACATCCTGTTTTTATTTGTCATCATTGTGGTATGCATGGTCATATTCGCCCTTATTATTATAAGTTGCATGGGAGATTGTATTTGCCTAGACCTATGAATAGGAAGTTGGAAACCATGTCAAGATGGGTTCTCATTAAAAGGGAAGGGAACCACAACGTCAAGACACCACCCAAAAACCGCAATGTTCACAACTTTGTTTATACTAAAGTGGTTTGGGTGAGAAAACTTGACTTGTGTTAATTTGTTTATTTATTTTAGTTTTTGGGTTTATGTGTGCTTGTTCGTTTTCTGACTTGTTTTGTTTAAAAAAAAAAAAAAATGTATGCATGTTCGTTTTTTTGTCTTGCTTTGGTTAAGAAAAAAAAAAATAATAATAAAAAAAATCCAAAAAGATTTTCTTAGTATGGTTTTGCAAGCTTGAAATTTTTGAGTGGTCCTTGGTGCATATTGGAATTGATAAGAATATCCATTACATGTTAATATGTGTGTGCTTTCTGTGGTCATTACTCATTTTGGAGTGTGTGTTTTTTGATTAGTATGTCTCATTTTGTACACACTCTTGGATTAGCAAATATCGGAGTCTTCCGCCTTAGTGATTATTTTTTCTCTATGGACTTCTGGCATTGTATCTTTTGCTTTTCTAGAGGAATTGACCTATACTAGCATATCATGGGTGATGTTGAGTCTCTTAACCATCTTCTATCTTTTTGCATCTCCATGGCTTTCCCTTCTATTCTTTGTAGTCCAGCCATGAGAAAAAGGCTAACTCAGAGTCACCAACCAGGCCATCCTTATTATATCCATGCTTCTCTGGTTCGGTTTCCATACTCTTGAGCATGTCAGCCGCCAATGAGTTTGCAAAAGAAAGAAAAAAAATGTGAAAAAGAAAAAAAAAATGTGCAAAAGAAAGAAAAGAAAAAGATGTGAAAAAAAAAAGAAAAAAAATAAAGGATTCATTGATTGAGGGGGAGCCTCCGCTTTTACTCACCAAATACCCCTTGATTCCTAGTGGTTTGACTTTCCGTAGTTATGCTTAGATTCTCTTGTTGGAGGTCCAGCTTTTATATCACTACTAGGATTTGAATCTAGTGTTTGTCGAATCCCAAGAGTCACACACACACTTTTATCATGGGATCTATGCTTTTCACATAACGCATCACTTTCTTTTATGAGGAATTTTCTAGAGGCTGTGCACATTGTGTTTTCAAGTAATTGTGCTTCTTGGATAGTCTTGTGTGTATTAAGGTACTAATCTGAAATTCCTTGTCTGCTCCGCCATATTATTTTTTGTCTTTTTCTTCTTGTTCACTGTTTTCAGTGTGTGTGGTTGTTTTTAGTGAGGGGGAGTTTGGTTTATTGTTACAAAAGTTTGTTCGCATGATCACTTTGATTTGTTTGGTAAGGAAGATTGGCTTTAGTTGTTTTGCATGTTGCTTTGCATTCTTGCATGCTCCTGATATTTACATCATCATATCATTGCTTGTGTGGTTTATGATCATGCTTTAGTTGATTGAGCTTCCTTTGTCAATTCGTGACAAAAAGGTGTTGTTCATGTTTTCATGTTACATGTTCTTAATATCTCCAAGTCGCATCTATTCATGTTTTCCATCTCATGCTTCAAGATAATCTTGTCATATGTTTATTATTTTTTTCATATACTCTTGTGGCACTAATAGTTGTTTTGGAGATTGTGGCACTAATAACTGTTTTGCAGATCATGACCTTGAGATAGAAGTTGGCTTTTGTTGGCTGTTATGGGTTGGGGTGATTAGGATTTTATTTGTTAGATGTGTTTTGTCACGGCATTGCCAAAGGGGGAGATTGTTAGGTTTTATTCTTGGCAATCCCGGTTGAGAAAAATTTCTATAAGAAGTTGGTTTTCTTTCAAAACTAGGATTACTTTTGTTTTCTTTAAGAAGTTGGTTTTCTTTCAAAACTAGGATTACTTTTGTTTTCTATAAGTAGTTGGTTTTCTCCCAAAACTAAATTAATTCCTCCAGATCTTCTTTTTGGTTCTTAAGGTTTATATCTAGGGATATTTTGTTAGTTTTCTTTGATGTTTTATTGAGTATTCAACTCATGGTTTAAAGAGAGTACATCAAAGGTTTTGTTTGTTATATACAAGAGAGAGAGAGAGTTGTTCTTCGGTGGATTCTGAAGAATTCGAGCCTGAAGCTTCGGTGGATTCTGGAGTGGCTCATCGTAAAGACAATTCCGAGGTGAAGACGGGGTTGGAAGAGGCACATAGAGGTTGGTTCAATTAGGCGTGATTCACTAGGCAATTGAGAGTATACTTGTGTAATTCCTTTAAATCTTCTTAGTGGATTGTTTTGTGGCTGTTGCCCGTGATTTTTTAATCACAGTTGGAGGTGTTCAATTGTGGTTTTTCCACGTAAAATTATTGTGTCGATTTGTCTTTTATTGTTTGATTGGGACTGTTATATTCTGCTTAAAATTGGTACATAATCACAAATCAACTTCTAGGGTTTCTAGATTTTTCAAGAGACTTGTGGGAGAAGACGGGGCTCGAATCGGGTTACCGGTTTGGGAGTTAGAGCCGAATTTCACTTTAGGCAAACTAGTTCCTTAAGAAACTTGAATTCGAGGTGTTAACGCCCCAAAATCACCAAACGGCGTTGGTTTAGCACGAAACTTGGCACACACGACCGCCTAGGCACGAGAGACTTGTGGGAGAAGACGGGGCTCGAATCGGGTTCCCGGTTTGGGAGTTAGAGCCGGATTTCACTTTAGGCAAACTAGTTCCTTAAGAAACTTGAATTCGATGTGTTAACGCCCCAAAATCACCAAACGACGTCGGTTTAGCACGAAACTTGGCACACACGACCGCCTAGGCACGAGAGACTTGTGGGAGAAGACGGGGCTCGAATCGGGTTCCCGGTTTGGGAGTTAGAGCCGGATTTCACTTTAGGCAAACTAGTTCCTTAAGAAACTTGAATTCGAGGTGTTAACGCCCCAAAATCACCAAACCGCGTCGGTTTAGCACGAAACTTGGCACACACGACCGCCTAGGCACGAGAGACTTGTGGGAGAAGACGGGGCTCGAATCGGGTTCCCAATTTGGGAGTTAGAATCGGATTTCACTTTAGGAAAACTAGTTCCTTAAGAAACTTGAATTCGAGGTGTTAACGCCCCAAAATCACCAAACCGCGTCGGTTTAGCACGAAACTTGGCACACACGACCGCCTAGGCACGAGAGACTTGTGGGAGAAGACGGGGCTTGAATCGGGTTCCCGGTTTGGGAGTTAGAGTCGGATTTCACTTTAGGCAAACTAGTTCCTTAAGAAACTTGAATTCGAGGTGTTAACGCCCCAAAATCACCAAACGGCGTCGGTTTAGCACGAAACTTGGCACACACGACCGCCTAGGCACGAGAGACTTGTGGGAAAAGACGGGGCTCGAATCGGGTTCCCGGTTTGGGAGTTAGAGCCAGATTTCACTTTAGGCAAACTAGTTCCTTAAGAAACTTGAATTCGAGGTGTTAACGCCCCAAAATCACCAAACCGCGTCGGTTTAGCACGAAACTTGGCACACACGACCGCCTAGGCACGAGAGACTTGTGGGAGAAGACGGGGCTCGAATCGGGTTCCCGGTTTGGGAGTTAGAGCCGGATTTCACTTTAGGCAAACTAGTTCCTTAAGAAACTTGAATTCGAGGTGTTAACGCCCCAAAATCACCAAACCGAGTCGGTTTAGCACGAAACTTGGCACACACGACTGCCTAGGCACGAGAGACTTGTGGGAGAAGACGGGGCTCGAATCAGGTTCCCGGTTTGGGAGTTAGAGTCGGATTTCACTTTAGGCAAACTAGTTCCTTAAGAAATTTGAATTCGAGGTGTTAATGCCCCAAAATCACCAATCGGCGTCGGTTTAGCACGAAACTTGGAACACACGACCGTCTAGGCATGAGAGACTTGTGGGAGAAGACGGGGCTCGAATCGGGTTCCCGGTTTGGGAGTTAGAGCCGGATTTCACTTTAGGCAAACTAGTTTCTTAAGAAACTTAAATTCGAGGTGTTAATGCCCCAAATTCACCAATCGGCGTCGGTTTAGCACGAAACTTTGCACACACGACCGCCTAGGCATGAGAGACTTGTGGGAGAAGACGGGGCTCGAATCGGGTTCCCCGTTTGGGAGTTAGAGCCGGATTTCACTTTAGGCAAACTAGTTCCTTAAGAAACTTGAATTCGAGGTGTTAATGCCCCAAAATCACCAAAGGGCGTCGGTTTAGCACGAAACTTGGCACACACGACTGCCTAGGCACGATAGACTTGTGGGAGAAGACGGGGCTCGAATTGGGTTCCTGGTTTCGGAGTTAGAGTCGGATTTCTGTCTAGTCAAAATTATTTACTAAACTATTTTTCTAATTATATAGTAGTTAATTTTTTTATATTTTTCTGTAATTAAAATATTAACACCATTATATTGTTATTAATTATTTTTATTTTGTTTTTTTCAGATATTTCCTGAGTAGCAGTTTGCTTCTTGTGGAATGCGGGCGTGTAAAGATTAAGACCAACTTCTGTTTTTGTAACCCACGAAAGAATCAAGACGAAAAGTTTTGGTTTTGATTTTGATTTATGTTATTTAAATTTGTGAACAACATTATGTATATATTATGTGACATTACATAGTGGCATAATTTTTATTGTTATGAATTTTTATTTATGTATTGTTATGAATGGAACAACATTACGAATTTTCATCATTTGTCAACTTTTGTTTATGTAATTATTTATATTATTATGTAATTTTTGGATTTTTTTAGTTATTTTTCATTTAATACAGGTGATTTTTATATTTTTAATAATTTTAAAACAGGGTTTTTTTTTTTTTTTGAGACGGCAGAACACCCCGTCGCAAAAAAGAATTATACCAAGCTTTTTGTGACGGCACCCATACTGTCGCAAAAGGTATGGAATTTAATAGAAAAACAAGGCTTTAGCGACGGTATAATTGCCGTCGAGAATAGTCATTAGCGACGGCTCAGGTTGCCGTCGACTATAGTCAACAGCGATGACACTTTTTAGCGAAGGATTTTTGCCGTCGCAAAAACCTCTTTTACCGACGGCAAGACTGTGCCGTCGCAAAAAAACCCAGATTTCCATCCATTATTGGCGACAGAAATTTGCCGTCGCAAAAAAGAAATTTTCCTGTCACTAAAACAATGGCGACGGCACTTGCCGTCGCTAAAGTCCTTTTGCAACCCCCTTTGTTGCGACCCCCACTTGCCGTCGCAAAAAGATATTTTACCGTCGCAAAAAGCTTTTGAGACGGCGTGCGGAGTATTTGCGACGGCGTTTTGTCGTCGCAAAAAACAATTTTTTTTGTAGTGTAAAAAATTTCATTGGGATGTGTTTTTTTGACTTTTTTAACTTTTGTCAGAGAAAAAATATAATGATTATAAGTTGGATGTGGCATTTTATCTTGTTACGTTAAAAAGCCTATTTTATTTTTTTTTTTGACTAAAATAACCAAAAAGCCCCAAAAAAGTTTATGCCGAACGAGCTCTTAGTCTCTCATCTAGTGTGAAGGAATGGTGCTGCAGTGGAAAATTGTTTGGTTTATTTTTGGAGTTGTGATTTTAATAAATATATATATATATATATATATATTTTAAAACTTATAATTAAACATATAATTTAAAATTTAATTCAAAATTATTTTCAAAATACATTATTATACCCCTAATTCAAAACTCTTTTAAAAAAAATATATTTTTATTTTGTTCTTTAAAATTGTGTTTCATTGTGTTTCATTGTCTGCAACTATTGCTCTTGGAATCCCAAACCTGGTAATGATGTTCTTCCAGATGAAGTTCTTCACATCAATGTCTTGAATCTTGGCAAGGGGTTCAGCTTCTACCCACTTGGTGAAATAATATGTTGCCACTAGTAAGTACTTCCTTTGTCCAGTTGCTTGAGGTAGTTTTCCGACAATATCCATGCCCCATTCGGCAAATGGCCAAGGACTGGATACTGGGTTCAAGTCGGCTGCTGGTTGATGTATCAAAGGTGCAAACCTTTGACACTTCTCACACTTCTTCACATAAGCTTCGGCATCTTTCTACATATAGGGCCACCAGTACCCCTGAGTAATGGCCATGTGGGCAAGTGACCTGCCCCCAACATGGCTTCCACATATTCCTTCATGTATCTCGTATAGAAAATCTTCAACCTGTGCAGGATGCACACACCTCAAAAGGGGTCCAGTAAATGATCTTCTGTAGAGATGTCCTTCTGGGGTCAAACTGAATCTTGCCGACTTCAGTCTGATCTTGTGTGCTTCTTTTCGGTCATCGGGCAACTTTCCGTCTTTAAGGAATGCTCTTATTGTATCTATCCAACTTGGTCCCATCTCCACACACATTGCTTCGCGCTCTGTGTTCAGTGGTTCTATGCTTGGACCGGGCAAGTAGTCAACCATTATCGTCCTTGCCTTTTCAGGTGGTATTGCCCTAGCCAGGTTGGCCAGGACATCAGCGTGACTGTTATCATCTCGGCTAACCTGCTATAGTCGGCAATTCTGAAACAAGGCCACCAATCTACCGACCTCCTTTACATAGGCCGACATCCTTTCGTCTCGGGCTGCGAACTTGCCTGTTGTCTGGTTGACTATAAGCTGAGAGTCACAGAAGACTATCACCTCATCTGCTTCTACTGCTACTACCAGTTTCAGTCCTACAATCAGTGCTTCATACTCTGCTTCATTGTTTGAGGCATTGAACCCCAAATGAATGGATTGTTCTAGTATCTGTCCATCTAGAGATACCAGTACTACTCCTGCCCCCGCTCCTTGTCGATTTGAACTCCCATCTACAAACAGTCGAAAGGAGTCGCCGATGTAAATGTTGCAGGGCCTGAGTTTTTCTTCCTTCCTTTGTTCCGTTGCCCTCAACTGGGCTCCTATTTGTTCGTTTGGACATCGTTCACCTTGGCTCTACGGAGCTAGATGTACGATGGCTCCTGGTGTGAACTCGGCCACGAAATCGGCCAAAACTTGGCCTTTGATTGCTGTTCTGGGTCTGTATTCCATGTCATACTGGCCTAAGGCCATTGCCCATCTGGCTATTCTGCCTGTCAGATCTCCCTGCTGCAACAAGGACTTCAAAGGATGTTCAGTTAGCACCACAATTTTGTGGGCTTGAAAGTAATGGTTCAGCTTCTTTGAAGCCATTACTAAAGCCAGTGTTAACTTCTCCAAGGGTAAATACCTGGTTTCTACATCAGCTAGGGTTTTGCTTACGTACTAAACAGCCCTTTCTTCCCCTTTTTCTTCTCGGATTACCACTGCACTTACCGCATGTTCCGAAATTGCTAAGTACATGAATAGCTCCTCTCCAGGTTCTGGATTTGAGAGAACTGGAGCCATGGGCAAATACTTCTTCAAGTCGGCCAAGGCGACTTCGCACTCTTCTGTCCATAAGAAGTCTGTGGCCTTCTTCACTAAGCTGAAGAAGGGTTTGCATTTGTCAGAACTTCTGCTTATGAACCTATTCAAGGCTACAGCCCTTCCAGTCAACATATGTACTTGCTTCGCCGATGTTGGGCTTTTCAGTTCTATGATGGCCTTGATCTGATCTGGGCTGGCCTCAATGCCCCTTCTGGTCACCAAGTATCCAAGAACTTACCAGATCCAACTCCAAATGCACACTTCTATACATTGAGTCAGAGCCGATATGTTTTTAGGATGTCAAAGACTACCTTTAAGTCTTCCAGATGGTCCTTAGGTTCCCTGGTCTTCACGACCATGTCATCGATGTATACATCCACTGTTCGGCCAATTAGGTGTCTGAACATCTTGGTTACCAATCTCTGGGAAGTTGCTTCTGCATTTTTCAACCCAAAAAGAATCACCCTGTAGCAATACAGCCCTTTTGGGGTGATAAACGCGGTCTTCTCCTCATCTGGGGGGTACATGGCTATCTGATGGTACCCCCTGTAGGCATCCAGGAAGCTCATCCTTCCATGCCCTGAAGTGGCATCCACCAACTGGTCAATCTTGGATAATGGGAAACTGTCTTTGGGACAAGCCTTGTTTAGACTGGTAAAGTCCACGCAGACCCTCCATTTACCATTCTTTTTCTTCACCACCACGATATTTGATAGCCATGTCGGGTAATTTACCTCTCGAATGGCTTTGGCCTGTAGAAGTCTGTCTACTTCCTCTTCCACTGCCTCAACATGCATCAACGTCGGTCTTCATGCTCGTTGGATTACAGGTTTGGCCGACCTGTCTACGTTCAGTTTATGGCAAGTGACCTCAGGGTCAATGCCAGGCATCTCGTAAGGTGTTTAGGCAAATACCTCAATGTTTGCTCTTAAGAAAGCCTCTAGTTCTTTTTCCTCTTCCTCGGCTAAGCCCGAGCCGAGAAGCAAGAAGCATTCCTCATCCCCTTGCTGGACAAGGATTTTTTTCAGGGCTTCTTCACTCTTATCGGCTGGCTTTTTGCCGACGTCATCTAGGACTTCCACGTCCTCGTCTTCGATCTCTACTGTCTCTGGTTCTCGTATGCTGCAGGTGGATTTCATTGCTGCTATAGAGCAGTTCTTTGCCTGCAGCTGATCCCCTTTGGCCTCCTCTATCCCATGCTCTGTTGGGAACCACAATAGCTGATGCAACATTGAAGAAACAGCCCCCATTGCATGCAGCCATGGCCTTCCTAAGATAGCATTGTAGGGGGAGGGTGTGGCGATTATGGTGAATTCTGTTTTTATCTTTTTGGTGCCAGCCTGCACCTCTAAGTTTGCTGCTCCAGTGGCCACGTCGGCGTTCCATTGAACCCGACCATTGGGCTGTTGGACTGCTCCATATCATCTGGGTGAAGGCCAAGCTCCTTGTAACACCTGGCATACATGATGTCACAAGAGCTGCCTTGGTCAATAAGGATGCGATTCACTTGGCACTCCCCAACCTGGAGGGATACTACCAAGGCATCGTTATGTGGATGCGGTACCATCTCAAGGTCGGCTTCAGTAAAGGACACTACTGGTCCCTGGCACTCCTCGGCCCGAGGTCTTTTCTCCCGGACCTGGTACACATGCTGTAAGTGCTTTACATTCTGGGTCTCCCTGTAGACGTCCCCGAACGCCCCGGGAGGGTTAAGTCCCGTTCCGTTCATATTGGGGTCACTACAGTTCAAGGACTCAAATGTCACGGTTCTTAATCTTGAACCAAAGAGTCCAAATCCGGCAAATCGATTTTTGAAAACAGATTTTTTTGAAAAAAAGTGCCAAACATGGACTGCTTTGCCAGATATAGAGTCACCACCTAAATGTTTTTTATGGGAAATTTAGGAAACCCTGACTCAGTGCCGAAGGCCACGTGTCCGTCATCACCAAAGTTGTCTCGGCTCGGGAACTTGGGTACAATTGGGGAAGGTCACTTCGTGAGCACCCCCGCTCGCCCGGTCAAAGACCGGCCTCTACTAACCATGATATCTGTTTTTGAAAACATTGTATGTTCTTATTCCGTTTATTAGCCTAGGTTACTATGTGATGCGCACAGCATACAAGTATAGACTGAGTCGCCTGATTTGGAACAAAACATTTCATGTTTGTTTGTTTGAAAATGGTTTGATGGTGCTATCCGCAGGTAGGCTAAGACGTGGATTTGCCACCCTCGGGTGGGCTTTAGAAAACATGATTTTGCCACTATCTAGTGGGCTTAAAGCAAACATTTGATGAATTGTCCCAATTCAAGTAACCCAACCTCCACCCACAGGCATTCAAGGCAGTTATATCACATAAGCAGTTAGCCTCATGGTAAGCATGCTATTCATGGCAGTCACTCACACGCATGCAAGGATGCTAAAGCATAAAACTCATCGAGTACTCCAAGCCAAAACAGAAGCTCGTTAGAAATCATGCATGATCCTAAATATGCTGAAATGCCTAATGCAACACATGCAGAATGCAACTATAGCAGGCTCGGCTATTCTAAACATGGCATATGGAATGCTACAGCTAACATGTATTCATCTTGTAATTGAAGTACAATGCAGTTAGTATGGTGCGCCGAGCCCGGTGCATGCAAAATAGATGAATGAATGCAAACATGCTATCATACTGTATGCTAATTGAAATATGCCCTAATCTAACCATCATAAGCAGGTAAATAAAAGGGAAGAAAGACGTGGGGTTGGAAGACATACATCACACTCACGCACACTTATTACAATTATGCCCTCGCGCAGAGGGTCCGAATAAATAATACATTCCCGAATGAAAGAATAGCACAGTCCAAATAATATACAAATTCCTAATTAATTTACAAATTAACTAAGAAAATAATGAAACTGGCATGCAAGCCAGGGACTGCCTTGATTCGGCTCCGGATGATGGAATGATGCATGTTTGGGCTGCTTTGCGCGGAAATCCACTGGAATGCCCCAATTAGCCTCTGTTTTGCAATGATTCTTGAAAAGCGCGCCAAGCTCCGGAAGGCTGCTGGTTTTTGATTTACTGCAACAGAGAGCAGGAAAGAGGCATAGCAATGTATTTCACAAATGTATGCATGTCTCGATCCTCGTGCCACCAATCACGCATCTCGATGCATGATGGCCAAGGAGCCGAATTGCACAACTTGATATAGAATGAATGCATATGAACACCGCAACAAATCCTAACTCCATCATGGATAATCCGGAGTGTCGGTGACTTGGGAATTGAGACACGTCCCGTCACTCGGAGTACGGAACGTACCTCGTTTCCCGTGCCCGGGCTAACTCCTATCCTGAACACGATGCAATATGCATGATATGCGTGAAATGCAACTAAGATACAATCCTAACATACACAATGTTATGGAATGGCATACACGCTACACGAGGTAATACACAACCGAACATACACAATGCTATGGATGAAATGGAATACGCAGTGCAATATGGGCTTACACCAACATGAGAGAGCCTCAGCCACACTCACATAAGAGGCCATCAGATGAAAACAAGACACCTCGAAATGCGTGCATGCGTGCACGCAAACCGAGGACGGGCCCTCAGGCACCGAAATGCCACTCTAATGAGACATGGCAAAGACATGGAATATGGTATGCTAACATGAAAAGTTCAGTGGCAAAACGAGGGGCCAAAACAGCCCCGAAACGAGGCGAAATGACACCCGATGCACGGAATCTCTCCCGAAATGCAAAACTAGGTACATGAAATGGCCTACAGCTATACTAAACATGCATAATCTGGACATGGAGTGAAAAATAAGAAGCAAGGAAGCCCCAAAATAAGCATTTTTACAGTACAAAACATGGCCAAACAGCAATCACAAGTAGGGCTAAAATGGCATACAAAAATGGCTCCGCAAGGGAGGCAATGAAGCAAGTGGTACATGCAATGCCCAAAAAGGAAAATACCCTTCTACAACACTGAATAGGGACAAAAAATATGAACATTTACAGTTTATGACAGCCTCCAAATAAGTGTGCAAAGATGCTCAAAATGCAATGCAAGATTAAGGCCATAAGAGGGTATAACATGAGGTGCACAAAACATTCATCAAATAGCCAAAGACCCTTAATGAAACATGACAAGGGGGTTAAAATATGGCCACTTTCAGTTCTGATCATGGCCGAAAACAGAAGCTAAAATGAGCTAACAAAGCATGCAAAAATGGGGGCCAAAGAGGGGTATAATGGTAACTGCAACATGGAGGCCCCCAACAGTGTTGAGCCCTTCTAAAATGCTGTAGAGGGGCTCAAAATAATCCATCTTATAGTTTATATCATGCTCAAAAACAGATCACATAGGCTAGAAAAATCATGCAAGATAATGGTATACAAGGAGGTATTGAAGCAAGTGCACAATGGGGGGCTCAAACAGGGTTGAACCCTTAAAAAAACATGAAGAATGGCTCAAAAAATGCTCCTTTCAGTTAAGGTCGGAGCCCAAAACAGCAAGCAAATAGGCTAAGAAATTGTTGCAAAATAGAGCTAGAAAAGAGGGGAAGTGGACTTACCCTTGAAGACTAAAGCCTTGGCTTCTTCTTGGACCAAATTTGCGGCCTCCTAGCTGCTGGAAAGCCTCCCAAGGTGCTGGAAATGGAGTGGTGGTGGTGGTGCTTGGTGGTGATGAAGAAAATGGGGTTGGAACTTGAGAGAATGAGAGAGATAAAGGGAGATATGTGTGTATATGCCCAAAGCAAATTTTCCAACCCTTTCTTTAGAGCTGGGAGGCCAGCTATATGGACAAGAATGGGGCCAAAATGGAGGGAAAAAAGTGGAGGGAAATGGCATCAATTTTCCCTCCAAAAAGAGTTCCCTCCGGATGCAGTTTTTGGAGGGAAAACAATGCACAGCTGTAATGCACTCAGTGTAAGGAAGCTGGCCGGCCAGTTATCAAAGCTGCAGGTGGCCTGCCGGCCACCCCCTATAGCCGGCCGGTCAAGGGGAAAAATGGTCCAGAGGAATTTTTGGCCGGCCACCACAAAAAGGTGTCCTCCTATGTGTCCTCAACAAGACCCTGTGGTTGGAAATTGGCAACTGTAAAACAGTAGAGACAACAAGCCACTTTTAGGAGGGGTTCAAAAGGTTCAACAACAATTACTGGCCGGCCATAGACTTTTAGGGTCCTCCCATGTGTGTACAACACAAATATGTGGTTTGGGGGTGAAGATAGTGGCCCTAGGGTGGTCAACATTGGCTCGGAAGTGAGAAAAACGGGCGTCGGAGGGCGCCGGAGGAATATAACTGGTTGCTGAGACAATTACTAGCCTCCCACCCTTCTGTGACCTTCCTGGTGATAAAACAGAGGTACCTGCCAAAATGAACGAAAACCGATGCAAAACGAATGTTCAGGGGCCAAAACACGCAGTTCGGGGTCCCGAAAATAGGCTGTTAAGCACTGAAAGTAGCATTCGACCACGAAGTGGGTTTCTCAGGCCTCAGTGTCCCTCAAAGGGGAGTAAATGAGGTGCATGCCAACAACCGGAGCAGTCGGAGATGGTTAGGCGGTCCCGAACCGAGGCACACGGCCTGACGGCTCCGAAAACCGGGAACCGGGCTCCGAAATGGGCAAAATGGCCTACGGCCATGAAATGTAGTCCACGGCCACTGAGAGATGGTCTACAGGACCTCTCCCTCCCCTCAGGAAAAGAAATAGAGAAAACTGAGTCTGGTTCGCAAACTGAGGAAAGGTACAGAAGAGGGTTCGGAAGTCCGGAGGCAGGGCTCACGGCCGCGACTCTGAGACTTCTGAACGAGCACAATATGCAACATCACCGAGCGCTCAATCGGTGACGTCTAAGTCTTAAGGTCGGTCAAAAATGGGGTGTCTACAGTTGCCCCTCTTTGACAGAACTCGGAAGTCACAAGTGACGGGAGTGAATGTCAAAGCCCAAAGACGACCCATTTTTGACAAGGCCGAAGACTTAGACAATCATACAAGATGAACAGAGATATGCCCGCAGGCGTGCCCGCAGGCAAGGGGGCAAAATGCAAAGCGATGTGCACGGAGCCAGATGTAACTTAATGATCATGCAAGTGCAGCAAGCTGTAATGAAGCAAGTATTCGCAAATAGATGCAACAGTTTTAAGCAAGAATGCAGAGCAACAACTACATTTCATGCAGTTAGGAATGCAGAGAATTATTCAATTCTCGTCGCGTCTCACACGGAGAAGATACGATACCTGCGCGATTCGTCTGGTCACACCAGCCTCAAATGAACCGTACATACAATATCGTGCCTGCAAAAGAGGGAAATTCAACAAGCACAATATGCTAACAACATATATTCAATGTGATTCCGAAAGTTTGACACACGCAGTGCCGGCGAGTGAATGCATCGCAATGCAAGAAAGGAACGTGCGTGACAATGCATGCTCAAGCACAGGGGTATGGCAATATCAAGAAAACATGCATGACAATGCAAGTACGCTCATGAGAATGCAAGTTATGTGCATGATAGTGCAAAACGAGCATAAATCGAGATGCCCGTTTGTTACGAGATAACGAGCGAGGAAACGCGCGTTTCGGCGAAGGCGACTCGATCGCGGCCTCCGGTTCACTTCCCGGAGAGGTTACAACACACTCAAAAAGGATACATTTTGATTTCGATGAATAATGATGAGACACATGTCAGAACTTGAAGCTGAAGTTCCGGCGGAGCAATTTCGCGACAGAAAGTGCACTTTTCTTGAACTTTTTCATGTCCCGGGAACTCCAATCTTCCTCAAAATTTGCAGAGAGCTAGGTGAGCATGTGGGGGATACCACCGGCCAGTTATTTTCCCCAGGGGAGACCACCGGCCATCTTTCAAAAAGTAAATGGCCGGCCAGCCAGAAAAGGTGGCCGGCCGGCCACCTGCCCAAAACAGTGGGCAATTTTGTCTTTTCACCTCATTTTCTTTATATTCACTTGCCTAAACACTTCGAGCTCATTACCACAGCTGCGAAATCCTCTCTCTTGCCTCCAAACCATTCTTCCTCAGATCTGCACTCTATACGCGTTTTCAACCCCCTACGCAAGTTGTTTTCGCGAAAACATTCAATTTCAAGCACTTTGGACCGATTAAATTTTGATTTCGGGGCTTCTTTTCTCATTTTCACCACTTGAGGTAAGTTGTCTCAATATTTGGAGATTTTCTCGGGGGTTGAATTTTGTTGACTTTTCCATTTCCCGAGAGTTGACTTTTGTTGACTTTTTCCAATTTTGGCTCATTTTTGCTCATTTTTTGCTCCATTTGCAGATTTTTCGGAATGGCGGGTAGTTTTCCTCATGGTGGGGGTCCTCCAGGTGCTGGGGATGATTTCAATATTATGACGCTGCCCCGAGGGTCCGCCCCTTTATTCCCGAGAGATACGCCCCGTCGGTACACGTTCTTCCACGGGCCATTTTTCGTCACTACACTGCCTTTGATGATCGAGCACCCGGAGATTTATTTCTGCGAGAGCCAGAGCATCACCTCCCTTACGAGGCACGAGAGGTATTTTATTTCATTTTCTGCATTTTTCGTTCATTTCGTGCTTTTGCCATGCTTGAACACACAGTTTAGCCTATGACATAGTACTTTGTTTGCATTCAGAACATGTGGCTTAAACACTTGAATTTCTGAACACTCTGCTCATTGATTGATTGTGAACGCACGGCACACATTAGTTAAGAATTGACCACACGCCTCAAGCACTGATTTGTCGAACACACAGCCCGAATTTGAAAGTGAACACACAGCACACACTGACTAAGAGTAGAACACGCAGCCTAAAACTCTGATTTTCTGAACATACAGCTCGAATTGATGGTGAACACACAGCCCACACTGGTTGAGAGTAGAACACGTAGCCCAAACTCTGATTTTCTGAACACACAGCTCAAATTGACGGTGAACACACAGCACACACTGATTTAGAGTAGAACACGCAGCCCTAACTCTGATTTTCTGAACACACAGCTCAAATTGATGGTGAACACACAGCACACACTGATTTAGAGTAGAACACGCAGCCCTAACTCAGATTTTCTGAACACACAACCCAAAATTGATGGTGAACACACAGCCCACACTGATTTAGAGTAGAACACGCAGCCCTAACTCAGATTTTTGAACACACAGTCCAAAATTGATGGTGAACACACAGCCCACACTGATTGAGAGTAGAACACGCAGCCCTAACTCCGATTTTCTGAACACACAGCCCAAAATTGATGGTGAACACACTGCCCACACTGATTGAGAGTATAGAACATGCAGCCCTACTTTACTTCGCACACAGCTTATTCATTTCATTTGCACACAGTTCATTACATTTCATTTGCACACGGCTCATTACATTTCATTTCCACACGACTCATTACTTGCGTACTGACACATGTATTCATTCTGAATGCAGGTTGGGTCTCGCACCGTGCGGGGAAATGGCTCCACCGCTGCGAGAGAGTGGTATGCTGAGCTCCGGAGGCTGTCCGGGATTTAGTTGATTTAGCAGGGTTCGGGGCCTTCTGCATGGGGTTATCACATTGCCCTGCCCGGAGGACGCTATTGGCAGCTCTGGTGGAGATGGTAGGACACCACCAACTCCTTCCATTTCTCCGCCACCGGGGATTTGACCATGACCCCGTTGGATTTTGTTGTACTGACCGGCCTGGATATAGGAGGCTGGCCCATTCCTTACGATGAGGACATGGGCGAATGGGAGGCCGCTTGGTTACATCTATTGGGGGCCCGCCCACCTGTGGACAGAGCTTGGGGAGAGTCCGATACACCTGGTTCTCTTCCCATTTCGGAGGGAGGGGGGATGGAGCCCGGGACTCCTGAGGAGGCTGAGCAGTATGCCCGTGGTTTCCTTATGTTCCTCTTCGGGACGACTCTGTTTGCCGATAGAGGGAACACGGTCGGGTTGTATCTACTGAGCGCTCTGGTGGACCTATCACAGGCCGGTCGGTACAACTGGGGTGGCGTCGGCCTGGCTACCCTCTACTGCTACATGAGTGCTACCTCCCGCGGGTAGGGAGACTTACTCGGTGGTTATTGGAGAGCCTGGGAGGTACTTTCTGTCCTCTTGATTGACATTTCTGCTCCCCATTACTTGTACATTGCACACACGGCGCACTTTGCACTCTGTATTTTGCTTTCAGCACTTTGTATTCACATTCTGTACTGCTTTCCTCAGTTATGGGTCTATGTATATTTTCCCACGTTAGCCCCAGAATTGGTAGTGGCACCCCATACTCATTGGTATTCGAGGGCCAGCACCGGCCGAGACCCCGAGAGACTCTTTTCTATTTGCGGCGGTATTTTGACACTGTTCGGACGACAGAGGTATTTCAGAACCCTCAGTTCCTTCCATTTTCATCTTTGATTTGCCCTGTATATCCCCGATTTCTGATTGGTTTATGCACTGGTTATCCGCAGATTACGTGGCAGCCCTGGGCGATCTTGGGCGATGGTCTCCGATTTCAGTATGCTGGAGGATCGAGCACCTCCCAGTACAGGATCCTGCTCGATGGGCCGGTTGGTAGGGCATGGTTCCTGGGGGAACGCTTTTTGTGTCAGGTATGGGGGTATGTTTCTCAGGATCCTCTCGCAGCACCTCCAGCCAGTATGCGGACTGCTGATAGGCTCTCTACTCAGGATGTCGTTAGTGCTATGCTGGGCACTGATGCTTTGCTACATCTCACGGACGGGGACTACGCCACTTATCGTCACACATATCTGATGGCCCCCTTGACGGGAGTGCGCACTCCATCACTGAGGCCTGCTGATGTACCATCTTCGAGTCAGGCTCGTGCTACGGACATCCCTTCCTCCAGCAGGGCTGGTGCATCCAGAGGTGGGCGCGGATTCATTCCCCCGATTCCTCCGACTCTTCATCATTCCGGGTGGCCAGACATGCCAACCGAGTTGACGAGTTGGCGATTTGGGGCTCCTTATCAGGTCTCGCTGGAGCCTCCCCTGCCTGACCATAGATATGTCAGAGACCCTGATTCACCACCGGTATGTTTTACAGCTTCGATTTATCAGTCGGATTACTTGGACATTCATTCCTTTACTGATAGTTTTGCATTTGTATTTGTAGCCTCCAGTTGAATACATGGATGAGATGCTTGGAATGCTAGCCACATTTGAGGGCATGATCCTGTGGAGGGAGGCACAGCTGGCCATTATGGGTGTGCAGGTACTGTTCATCTTTCTTGCATTTATCATATTTCTGATGACACGCTGGTTTTTGAACACTTTACTGCATTGATAGGCCACTTGTGTAGAGCACATCTGACACACACCTTACTTACATGCTGCATTTGCATTTGATTTTCATATGTGAACTGATGTATTGAACTCTCCATTTTTAGATGCCTCCTGTATACGCTCCGCCACGGGCCGGGCCACCCGAGCCTTCTCAGGGAGGTCGATCATCTGGATCTTTTCGAGGTGCTGGGCCATCTGGGCCCTTTCGAGGAGCTGGGCCATCCAGGCCTTTTCAGGGAGCTGGGCCATCTAGGCCTTTTCAGGGAGCTGGGCCATCTAGGCCTTTTCGAGGAGCTCGAGGAGCGGGGTCGTCTCGCAGACGCAGGGCACATGTTATAAAGGCGAAGCCCGATGAGGAGGAGGAGGAGGCCACAGACCGTCAATCAGAGACATCTGCTGAGGAGGGGGACTCCGGTCTTGGTTCCGGGAGTGGAGGCGAGGCTGAGGTGGATCCTGAGGATGACAGCTCCGACTCGGATGGTGATGGTGGCGCAGAGGTTGCCTCGCAGAAGAGGATGAGGAGGGCCCCTCATTCCCGCTCCCGAGGATATTGATGCTGCTGTTTCTTGCTTTATTTTTCTTTTTGCTAGTAGTTTGTAGCACTTTGCATTTTGTTAGGCAGTTTTATTATCTGTAAAACTTGTACCTTTATTTATAAAAAGGAAATATGATGGGGTGAAACAGCTTTTGAAAAAGTGTTGTATTTTTATACTCTCAGCATCACATCGCATCATTTTGCACAAAAATGGGATTGAATGGAAATGTGCACTGTGTATTCACCGGGTCAGGTAACGAACCGACGCAACAAATCAAACAACTCGACTCACTAAGAAATAACAGAATCTTAGCAAGTTTACAACTCGATAAGCAAAAATACAACAATGTTAACGACTCGGTAAACAAGACTCAACAAAATTGCGTAAACAAAGAGTAACAACTCAAAACACAAAATACGACAGCTCGATAAACAAAACGACAACTCGATAAGCAAAAATTACAACTCGAAAAACAAAATAAAGCGTACTTCGGACGATCTGGGCAGCGGAACGCATCCGAAACAGAGGGAAATGGAGGCCTTCGATACATCCGATGCTTGGAAATGCCTGGAACTTTCCTCTGGAGGGCAAAACAGGACCAAAGGCGTACATTGGAGCATGGCCGGCCACTTTTTGAGCCGGCCGGCCAGT